>JAABUG020133842.1:0-18732 GCA_011319215.2 Scortechinia acanthostroma
CCCGACGCTCATATACAGCAGGAGAAGGCCACACAGGCTCTGGAAATACTTGGTGGCAAAGCGGAGGACGGCACAGAGAGATCCCTGCGAGACGTGGAAAACGATCTGATGGAACTTTTCGATTATGAGCACCCGGACCTTGTCGCCAAATTTGTCACAAACCGTGATAAGATTGTGTGGGTAACGCGTTGGCGCAGGGTCGCCGAAGATGCCGATGCTCGCCATCTCGTCGAGAGTGAGATGGTTGAGGCTGGCCACCGAGCCATTTTGGACGAACTACGAGGCAAGACAGTTCGCGATGAAGCGGCAGGTCCTCCCGGGAAGAAGATCAAGCTCGATTTGATGGATGTCGATGTCCCTAGCGCGCCGGCCCCCGAGCAGAAGCCTGCAGAGGGTGGCTTGGTCGGCGGTCTGCAGCCCAAGAGGCTGATCAATCTTGAGAACCTTGTCTTCCATCAAGGCAACCATCTGATGACCAATCCGAATGTCAAGCTACCTCAGGGTTCCACCAAGCGAACATTCAAAGGATACGAGGAAATTCATGTACCGCCGCCGAAACCCAAGCGAGACCCTGGGGAGAAGAACATCCCCGCCACCGAACTGCCTGAATGGGCCCGTCCCGGCTTTGGCAGTGCCAAGGAGCTCAACCGAATTCAGACCAAATGCTATCCATCCGCCTTTCACGATGACGGCAATATGCTTGTCTGTGCTCCCACAGGATCTGGAAAGACGAATGTTGCCATGCTTGCCATTCTTCGCGAGATTGGCAAAAATCGCAACCCGGAGACGGGAGAGATCATGCTCGACGATTTCAAAATCATCTACATCTCTCCTTTGAAAGCTCTGGTCCAGGAGCAAGTCGGCAACTTCGGCAAAAGGCTCGAGCCCTACGGCATTCGAGTTTCTGAGCTGACTGGTGATCGGCAACTCACAAAACAACAGATTGCTGAAACCCAGATGATTGTGACCACTCCCGAAAAATTCGACGTCATTACCAGAAAAGCATCAGAGACGAGCTACATTAAGCTTGTGCGTCTGATTATCATCGATGAAATTCATTTGCTTCATGATGAGCGAGGACCCGTCTTAGAAAGTATCGTCAGTCGAACAATCCGCAAGGTAGAGCAGACCGGAGAACCTGTCCGCATCGTTGGTCTCAGTGCAACTTTACCAAACTACCGTGATGTAGCCAGCTTCCTGCGAGTTGACCCCAATAAAGGCCTGTTCCACTTTGATGGCTCTTATCGACCATGCCCCTTGAAGCAGGAATTTATTGGTGTCACCGAGAAGAAAGCCATCAAGCAGCTGAAGATGATGAACGATATTTGCTATAACAAAGTTCTCGAGCAAGTCGGGCAGCGGAGAAACCAGATGCTCATCTTCGTTCACTCTCGAAAAGAAACGGCGAAGACGGCCAAGTATATCAGGGATAAGGCATTGGAGATGGAGACCATTGGCCAGATTTTGCGCAGCGATGCTGCGAGCAGGGCTATTCTAGCGGAAGAAGCCGAGTCTGTCGACGATGCGTCGCTGAAAGACCTGTTGCCGTACGGTTTCGGTATCCACCATGCAGGGCTGAGTCTTGCGGATCGTGACTCTGTCCAAGCGCTGTTCGCTGATGGCAGCATTCAAGTCCTCGTATGCACGGCCACTCTTGCCTGGGGTGTCAACCTTCCCGCGCATACCGTTATCATCAAGGGAACTCAGGTATATTCACCCGAGAAGGGTAGCTGGGTCGAGCTTAGCCCTCAGGATGTCCTCCAGATGCTGGGCCGAGCTGGTCGACCTCAATACGACACATTTGGCGAAGGTATTCTTATCACATCCCAAACTGAGATTCAGTACTACCTCTCCCTCATGAACCAGCAATTGCCGATTGAGAGTCAGCTCATGAGCAAACTTGCTGATAACCTGAATGCGGAGATCGTCCTTGGAAACATCCGCAACCGCGACGAGGGAGTGGAGTGGCTGGGTTACACTTACCTTTTCGTTCGTATGCTCCGCTCGCCTGGCTTATACAGCGTGGGCGCCGATTATGAGAACGACGACGCGTTGGAACAAAAGCGAGTTGACTTGGTTCACTCCGCAGCCGTCGTCTTGGAAAGGGCGGGTCTCGTCAAGTATGAGAAGAAAACTGGACGTCTGCAGTCCACCGAATTGGGACGAATTGCTTCGCATTACTACATTGGCCACAATTCCATGATGACCTACTCCCAGCACATCCAACCCAACATCTCGACCATTGAGCTTTTCCGCATTTTCGCCCTCAGCGACGAATTCAAGTACATCCCTGTCCGACAAGACGAGAAATTGGAGCTAGCGAAACTCCTTGGTCGTGTTCCTGTTCCTGTTAAAGAGAGCATCGATGAGCCTCATTCGAAGATCAACGTTTTGCTGCAGGCCTACATTTCCAGACTGAAGCTGGAAGGTCTTGCTTTGATGGCGGACATGGTGTATGTCACTCAGTCCGCGGGTCGTATTCTACGGGCGCTTTTTGAGATTTGCTTGAAGAAAGGCTGGTCATCTGTCGCGAAGACCGCTCTCGATCTCTGCAAGATGGCGGAACGGCGAATGTGGCCGACCATGACACCTCTTCGTCAATTCCCTCACTGTCCCCGGGATATCCTGCAGAAAGCAGAGAGAATCGACGTGCCTTGGTCCAGCTATTTCGACCTCGACCCTCCTCGCATGGGCGAACTTCTTGGTATGCCCAAGGCT
Source organism: Scortechinia acanthostroma (assembly GCA_011319215.2). Classification (NCBI taxonomy): domain Eukaryota; kingdom Fungi; phylum Ascomycota; class Sordariomycetes; order Coronophorales; family Scortechiniaceae; genus Scortechinia; species Scortechinia acanthostroma. The sequence continues at coordinate 2,719 of JAABUG020133842.1, forward strand.
GGACGGACTGTGTGTGATCTCGTGTCCAAGTTCCCTCGTTTGGAGGTCCAGGCGCAAGTTCAACCCATCACCCGGTCATTGCTTCGAGTGGAGCTTACCATCACTCCGAATTTCGTGTGGGATGATGCATTGCACGGGACAGCGCAAGACTTTTGGATCATCGTCGAGGACTGTGATGGCGAGGAAATATTGTTCCACGATCAATTCATCCTCCGGAAGGACTATGCGCAGGCCGAGATGAACGAGCATCTGGTCGAGTTTACTGTTCCCATTACCGAGCCCATGCCCCCTAACTACTTCATCTCTCTCGTTTCCGATCGGTGGATGCACTCTGAGACCAAGATTGCGGTGTCTTTCCAGAAGCTGATTCTTCCGGAGCGATTCCCGCCCCATACTCCTTTGCTGGACATGCAACGGGCGCCCGTCAAGGCACTGAAGCGTGAGGATTATCAGCAGCTCTATCCCGAGTGGCAATTTTTCAACAAGATCCAGACGCAGACCTTCAAGTCTTTGTATGATTCCGATGACAATGTCTTCCTTGGTGCTCCTACGGGCAGTGGCAAAACTGTTTGTGCCGAGCTTGCATTGCTGCGGCATTGGTCAAAGGGAGACAGTGGCAGGGCCGTCTATATTACTCCTTTCCAAGAGTTGGTTGATCAACGACATGCGGACTGGGAGAAGCGGTTGGGTAACCTCGGTGGCGGCAAGAATATCGTCAAGCTGACAGGAGAGACCACTGCGGATCTGAAATTGCTGGAGCAGGCAGATCTGGTTCTCGCCACACCCACGCAGTGGGACGTTCTGTCCCGGCAATGGCAAAGGCGGAAGAACGTGCAATCCGTGCAGCTGTTTATAGCAGACGAACTGCATATGCTCGGAGGCTATGGAGGATATGTGTACGAGGTAGTGGTGTCGCGCATGCATTCTATTGCCCTTCAGCTAGAGAATGGTATGCGCATCATCGGTTTGAGTGTGCCTCTTGCTAACGCCCGTGACATTGGCGAGTGGATTGGAGCGAGCAAGCATACAATCTACAACTTCAGCCCTCACGCTCGGCCTGTGCCTCTCGAGCTCCATCTCCAGTCTTTCAGCATTCCTCACTTCCCCTCACTCATGCTGGCCATGGCTAAGCCGGCATATCACTCGATCGTGCAGTTGGCTCCGGACAAGCCTGCGCTTATCTTTGTACCCAATCGCAAGCTGACAAGATCGTCAGCTATGGATCTCCTGGCTGCTTGCGCTGCTGATGATAATGAAGACCGGTTCCTTCATGCTGATGTGAATGAACTTGCCCCACTACTGAATCGGATTCAGGAACGAACGCTGGCAGAATCGCTCTCCCACGGCATTGGATACTATCACGAAGCTCTTAGCGCCACTGACAAGCGCATTGTCTCACATCTCTTCTCCATTGGTGCGATTCAGGTTCTACTCGCTTCACGCGATGTCTGCTGGGAGCTCAATCTCACAGCGCATCTTGTAATCGTCATGGGAACACAGTTCTTTGAAGGCCGCGAGCACCGTTACATCGACTATCCCATCAGCGAAATCCTGCAGATGTTCGGCAAAGCTACTCGTCCTAAGGAGGACAAAATTGGCCGGGGAGTTCTGATGGTACCTGCAGTCAAGCGCGAGTATTACAAGAAGTTCCTCAACGAGGCTTTACCCGTCGAGAGTCATTTGCAATTGTACTTGCATGACGCATTCGTTACCGAGATCAGCACACGGACAATCACTTCGACCCAGGACGCCGTGGATTGGATGACTTACACGTATTTCTACCGCCGTCTCCTTGCCAATCCCAGCTTCTACGGTCTGAGTGATATTAGCCACGAAGGTCTCAGCACATTCTTGTCCGAGTTGGTGGAGAACACATTGAAGGAGCTGTCGGAGGCTAAGATCATCGATCTGGATGAAGAGGATGATAGCGTCTCGCCGCTCAATGCGGCCATGATTGGCGCTTACTACAACATTTCCTTCATCACCATGCAGACCTTCCTCCTGTCGCTGAGTGCTCGCACGAAGCTCAAGGGTATTCTGGAGATTATCACCTCGGCCACGGAATTCGAATCGATTCAGATGCGTCGACACGAAGACCACATTCTGCGACGAGTGTACGATCGTGTACCCGTCAAGATGTCACAACCGGCCTACGACTCGCCTCACTTCAAGGCCTTTGTTCTCCTGCAAGCTCACTTCTCCCGCATGCAACTGCCCATTGACCTTGCCAAGGACCAGGAGGTCATTGTCAGTAAGGTTCTCAACCTCCTCAGTGCATGTGTCGATGTTCTCTCATCTGAGGGTCACTTGAACGCAATGAATGCCATGGAGATGTCGCAGATGGTGGTCCAAGCCATGTGGGATCGGGATAGCCCTCTTAAGCAGATTCCTCACTTTGGCCCCGAAGCCATCAAGGTGGCTAATGAATACAACATCAATGACATCTTCGAATTCATGGAAGCGATGGATCCGTCCGAGAACAAGGACTACCCCACGCTGGTCAAGCGACTTGGTCTGGATAACACACAGTTGGCCCAAGCCGCCGCGTTCACGAACGAGAAGTATCCCAACCTTGACCTTGACTTCCAGGTGGAGGATCCCGAGAACATTACCTCCGGTGAGCCGGCGTATCTCAAAATCAAGGTTGAACGGGAAGTCGAAGAGGACGAGGAGCCTGACACCACGGTACACGCGCCGTTCTACCCCGGCAAGAAGATGGAGAATTGGTGGTTGGTGGTGGGAGACGAGAAGACGAAGAATCTGCTTGCCATCAAGCGAGTCACCATCGGACGCAAATTGGAATTGCGCCTGGAGTACATTGTGCCCACGCCTGGTGAGCATGAGTTGACGCTGTACCTAATGTGCGACAGCTATGTGGGCGTCGATCAAGCTCCCACGTTTTCTGTGACGGCAGCTGAAGGCATGGAAGAGGATGAGAGCGAGGAGGAAGAGGAGTAAAGGTCTATAAAACATTGGCACTAGATCCGTCTGTTATTTTCCTTGTTGTATTCCTTGTTGTATTTATACGGTCAATCTACGCGGAGCAATGATAGTAAGAATGTTTGTGTTCATCTAAGTCAGTTGTAAACTCCCTAGTATTGAAGGTAGATCTTCTCCTCACGATAAGGCAGCTCTCTTCATTTCTCCAACCTCCCCTCTTCTCTTCTCTTCCCCCTTCCACCTCCACAACCCCTCCTGATCTGCGGGCCATCCATCATTGTATTATCTCGCAGTTGCCATATATACAGTATAATAATCTATCTATCAGTTACACAATTTTGTCTGTTCAACCCCCAAATCATTGTCTTACCCCAACGCTTGGCACCGATCTTATCAAGACAGCTTATCACTGCCGAACCGACATGACCATCCGATCAATGAAGTTTACTCCAGAGTAAGTAAGCCATTCGTGTCTCGGCAAAAGAATTTCTGTCTCTTGCTAGAGGAAGGAAGTTCTTGACCCAGAAAAGGCATATTCTACCAATTCGGATCGCTGACTTGATCAGAGTCCTACTGGGAGCTCCCCGCCGCTCTGGACCCATCCCCAACTCTTCAGGGACACTTGCCGTCTACACACAGACTTCCTACTCCTTTGACTCTCATTCCAAGACCAATGAGATCCGTGTACTAGACATCGCCACCGGCCGATCGGCCCTCATCACGAACGATCCGGGCGCCAGCAGCCCACAGTGGCTGGATAACAGCGACCAGCTGGTCTGGCTGAAGACAAAAGCAAACGGCAATACCAGCTTCATTGTCGGAGATGCGCGGGAAGCCGATAAGACCTACACTGCGGGCACTGTTCCCGGTCCCGTGTCGGACCTCAAGGTGACTGTTGTCGAACCGGGCAAGATCGGGTTCGCGGTGGCTGGGAAGGCCAATCCGGATGGGTCATTGTACAACCCACACGACGCCAAAAAGCCGCTCAGTTCAGGCAGGCTGTACACTTCCCTATTCGTCCGACACTGGGACTCGTGGATTGAGCCACAGCGCAACGCCATTTGGTATGGCTTGCTGCAGCGCGCACCCTTGTCCCCTGCCACTCGGCAGGCGGGCAGATATTCCGTCTCTGGGCTGACGAACCTGATCTCGGTTTGCGGGCTGACGGGGGTTGAGTCGCCTATCCCGCCTTTTGGCGGCTCGGGAGATTTCGACATCAGTCCGTCAGCAATTGTGTTTGTCGCGAAAGATCCTAATCTCAACCCCGCGACGCACACTTCCTGCTCGTGCTACTACTGTCCGATATTCTCGTGGACCGGTGTGGGCGCTCTGGAAGCCAAGGTGTGCACGGTCAAGGGTCTCGAGGGTGCGATGTCATCTCCTGTTCTTTCGTCTGATGGCAGCTCGATTGCTCTGCTTGCGATGCGTGAGGATGGCTATGAGTCGGACAAGAACAGAATCCTATACGTTCCAAACCCTTGGAGTGGTGAGATGATTGAGGTTTTTGCCTCTGCTGATGGCAAGGGACAGTGGGATCTGAGCCCGTCGGGATTGACGTTTGCTAAGGACGATCAGTCATTATTCGTTCAGGTAGAGGAGCTGGGCCGAGGCGTTTTGTATCAACTTCCTCTCGACAACGTCCGCCATAGTACACCCGATGTGTTGAAGAAGCTCACACATTCTGGTTATGTTACGGATGTTTTCCCCCTGGGGACGAATTCATCGACGCTGTTGATCGCCAGCAACAGTTTGGTAGACAATAGCTTGTGGACCATCATTGACACCCAGGATACCTCCAACGTCAAGGTCATCTCGTCTATTGGCCGTGGAGGCGCTGCCTTTGGCCTTTCACCCACACAGGTGGATGAGATTTGGTTCAAAGGCGCCGAGGATCACCCCGTCCATGCGTGGGTGGTCAAACCGTCCAATTTCAAGGCTGGTGAAAAGTATCCGCTAGCTTATCTGATTCATGGAGGGCCCCAGGGTGCATGGAATGATCAATGGAGCACTCGATGGAACCCTGCCGTGTTTGCTGAGCAGGGTTACGTCGTCATTACGCCCAATCCCCGAGGGAGCACCGGGTACGGGCAACCATTTACGGACGCGATCCGTGGTTCTTGGGGAGGCCTACCTTACATCGACATCGAAAAAGGATTTAACTACATCGAGGAGAATCTGGATTACGTGGATACTTCAAGGGCTGTTGCACTTGGAGCGTCTTATGGTGGTTATATGATGAACTGGATCCAGGGCCACCCTCTCGGCCGCCGATTCAAGGCGCTCGTCACTCACGACGGCGTGTTCAGCATGACTTCTCAGCTTGCCAGTGAGGAACAATACTTCCCGCTCCATGATCTGGGAGGCCCCATCTGGAAGGTCCCAGAGAACTGGGAGAAGTGGGATCCGTCTCGTTTTACCGAGCATTGGCAGACCCCGCATCTGATCATCCACAATGAGCTCGACTACCGTCTGACAATAGCCGAGGGACTTGCAGCGTTCAACGTCCTGCAGATGAGGGGGATCGAGAGTGCCTTCCTGACCTTCCCTGACGAGAACCATTGGGTGCTGAATCCGGAGAACTCTCTCGTATGGCACCAGACTGTTTTCAACTGGATCAACAAGTATGTTGGCCTGCCTCCAGTGACCGATGAGAAGACACCATTGGAGAAGCGTATAGCTGGACTATCTCTTTCATAGAGGTCCCTGTTGGTCTCAGATGTGCACAATGACCTTTGATATAGCCTTGTTGGTATCTTTGAATCGAGTCCTGTTTCATAATTTGTGACTACCCTCAATGGATTTCATTACATTGTTGAATGATCTTATTGTTCGATTTGTCGTTCTTTAGGATGAAACGGAAAGCCTCGAGACAAAGGCTGTGGCCAAGTGCTGGTTTGTTGCACCAACAAAGAATTGCTATTCTTGTCGTTGGCTTTCTTCGCCGTAGCCCTTTGTTACATAGCAGCTGTTTCATGGTGAATGATGATACCGTATATAAGCGACGACTGCTTTCTCTCATCTCTAGATCTCTCTGCCGCGTTTAAGTGCTTTGATTTGAGCATCTACTCCCACGCAGCAAGAGGCAATTGATAGAGACAATTAAAGGCTTTATCTCAGAAACCGATCCTTCACTACAAAATGCAGGGCAGCAACAATCCCTCCCTTCCCCGTATCGTGATAGACCCTTCATCACCTCAATCCCCCAGTATCTCATGCGCATTCTCACCATCAACACCCACAACCTCGACATCAAGCCGATCAACAACAAAACCATCGCAGCAACCATCACAGCCGGAATCAAGACCAGGAACGGGGACGGGAACTCGATCCAGCAAGCTCCATCCATCCTTCCAGCCCATCCTCCGCCATCTACGCACCCCTCTCTGCCCCCTCGTCTCCAGCACCACCGGCCAGCAGCACCCCGAGTTCCCCAAGACCCTCCTCGCCTACCATCTTCTGACATCTCGGCAACTAGACAGTCTAGCCCGTCACTTCCACCAGGTCTGGCCCCCGGTGGACGCCACGGCTGCGTACCCCGTGTCCATCCCCGCGTGGCTCGGCACGAACGGCGAGGAGAGCGTTGATCTACAGACCAAGCGGCGACGGTTCGGGCGGTTTATTGGGTTGAGGGGGTGTGAGTCGCCTTCTGTTAGTGAATATAGCGAGGCGCAGGTGGGATTTGATTCTGATTCTGCGGAGGACGATACGGAGGACCTTTTGGCGAGGATGGAGTGGGAGTGGGAGCAGGGGCTTTTACAGGCGCAGCGGGATGATCCTGATGCTATTTTGCGGTGGAAGGCATTCGGGTGTTAATTCTTTGGATTTAGAGGTGTGTCGCATGTCTTTGTTGTCTTTGTCTTTGTTGGTTGCGGGAGTTTGCCGTGCCGCATGCATATTCAGCCTTGATAGACGTTTCAGCTACGCATACCACAATGTCATTGGACAGAACCACATTTCACGCTGCGAGTCAGATCCTATTATTATCCAATCTATTATTGCATTAAGGCATCTTGATAATCTAATCCCGTTTAGCCTATGAAGTGGTGGGGTAATTCTTGGATCTATTGTTTAGCCTGATTCGGATAAAACCGAGGTAGGCACTGAGATGTATAAGAATCAGCACTTCGATGTCAGATGCTCAGGCAATCACTCCTCTCCTAGACTTAACCAAGTACTTCTTGAAACACGAAGAGAAAATGGCTGAACCCCAACCCCTAATAAACCACATCTACACAGCCGACCCCTCCGCCCACGTCTTCAACTCCAAACTCTACATCTACCCATCCCACGACCGCGAGACCTCCATCCCCTTCAACGACAATGGCGACCAATACGACATGAATGACTACCACGTCTTCTCTTTAGAGACACCCGGCGGGCCCGTAACCGACCACGGCGTCGTCCTCGCCGCTGAAAACGTCCCCTGGGTCTCAAAGCAGCTATGGGCGCCTGACGCAGCGGAGAAGAACGGGAAGTACTATTTGTACTTCCCTGCGCGCGACAAGCAGGGGATTTTTAGGATTGGCGTTGCGGTGGGTGAGAAGCCTGAGGGGCCGTTTGTGCCGCAGGCTAAGCCGATAGCCGGGAGCTATAGTATTGATCCCGCGGTGTTTGTGGATGAGGACGGGAGCGCGTATTTGTATCTTGGGGGGCTTTGGGGCGGGCAGTTGCAGTGTTGGAGTAAGTCTTCGACAGGGGAGTGGGAGTTTGATGCGTCGAAGCAGGGGCCGCAGGAGCCGTCAGGGGAGGGGGTGAGGGCGCTGAATCCGCGGGTGGCGCGATTGAGGGAGGATATGCTTGAGATTGAGGGGGGTGTTTGCGAGCTGGAGATCCTGGATGAGGGGGGAGAGCCGCTGGCTGCGGATGACCATGACAGGCGGTTCTTTGAGGCGGCGTGGATGCACAAGTATAACGGCAGGTATTACTTCTCGTGGTCGACGGGCGATACGCATTACCTGGTGTATGCGACTGGGGACAGCCCGCTGGGTCCGTTTACGTACCGTGGCCGCATCCTGGAGCCGGTGCTTGGGTGGACGACGCATCATTCTATTGTGGAGTTTCAGGGGAAGTGGTGGCTTTTCTATCATGACTGTGAGCTGTCCGGTGGGGTGGATCATCTGCGCAGTGTGAAGATGCGGGAGATTGTTTATGATGAGGAGGGGAATATCAAGTTGATTCAATAGCTAGCTATTTGCATAGTCCGTTGTATATATCATCGGAGGTACTCAATCAATGTCCCATTCCCCTGGCTTGATTCTCCCTCACAATAGCCCAGTACTTCTCGCGACTGCGAGCTCGGAATGTCTTGCCCCATTTGATCATCACCAGGAATACGGCAGATATGGCCATGCCAATAAACGCCGCTGACACAAAGCAGTTCTGGTACCCCAAGTCTTCAAGCCAGGGTGTAATACTATCTTCGTCAGCACGCGATCACCTTCGAGCCGTTTGGGGCTGGACCTACCCGTAGCCAATGGCAAACGACATTGTGTTGCGCACCAAAATCACACTAGCCATTGCATCGCCACTCAGCTCCCTGTAGCTGTCGACGAGATAGTTGACGCTCAGGGTGATTCCACTTGTGTTAGCCAGCGCAAGCAGGCACATCGCGACTAAAAGTCCGAACCAGTGAACCTCGTGGGCTGCACCAACACCCCAAAGCAACAAAGTCCCAGGGACAATGAACACACATGCAAGGAACGGCCAGAGACGCTGCTCGGCTTCCATCACTCCGCCATTCCGTCGTGCCAGTTTGATAGTAAGCCAGTCACTGAATTTGCCGGTGAAAAGAGATCTAGCTGAGTTAGTAGGTCTGCATCTGCACCTCGACTGCTTGCGAACTCACCCGCCAATGACACCTAGGCAGCATGCGAGATAGCTCAGACCGACCATTGATGATCTGCCATAGTTAGTCTGACGCTGCCAGGATGTTCTGAGCTGCCCACCTGAAATTATACGGTGCTGACCCCAGAATAATTGACGAGGTGGCATTCAACACGTTGAACCATATCAGGTACGAGCCGTACGAAAACCTGACCCGTCAGTATCAAACGTTTGAAATGGAGATGACGACGCACCCAGCATAGAAGACAACCGGCCAGCTCAGGTAATACAATGTTTGGTAGAACCTCCTAAACATGTTGTTCCTGGCTTGTCGAGGTCCAATGATTGACAGCTTCTGAATATAGGTTTTCTTGCTGTAGCTAACTTCACACTCTGTTTCAGCCGATTGCAGTGGCAGGTGGAGCCTTTTCGTGGTCAGGGTTCGTCGACTCTGGCACTCCCTCGACCGTGGCTGTCCCGGCATGTTTCCGTTCGTAGTTGGTCTCCTCCATGAAGAAAAAGAGGAACACGATAGTCACAGCTAAGAATATGGACGGCCAGTAGAAGACCCATCGCCATCCCTGATATTCGGCGATGAAGCCGCATATGACCGGCGCGAAGAAGTTGCTCCCGGCCAAAAAGAAAGCGTACAGGCCCATATACGTCCCTCGTTCATGGGTAAAGTACTAGACTTCATCAATAATGGCATATGCTTGTAGTGTTCAACACAATACTCACCACATCCGTGACCATCACTTCTGGAAGGGCTTCAATCGGAGCAACGAAGAAGCCTGACAGAATGCTGCGGCCAAGCCACTCGCCGTCCGAACGAACATAAGGACTGGAGAGTCACCATTAGGGTCCAGGGCAATAGAGACCATGACAAAGCATCATCAACGTACCCCCATATCGTGGTAGCCTATGCAAGACTCTGTCAGTCTCTTGACCTGGTCGGGCAACCGTACAATAACTCTGAGGACTCACCAATACTCCGATCATTGAGAGAAGGTATGTCAACCGTTTGCCATACTGCAACGCAAATGGTTGCCAGAAGAGAAGACCCCAGCCTGCAAGCAAGAACATATATCCAGTTCCCTGATTGAGAGTGGACACCGCAACGCCGGTCTCTTCAGAGAGCGGAACAAGCACCGAATAAATAACTGAGGTTGAGATTCCCGTAAACCAGGTGTACCTGACAATGTGCATCACATTAGCTGTTTGATAAGAACCCTGTAGGACAAAACAACCTCTCAGGTAGACTCACAAGCTCACACAGATCGTAGATAGTAGCTTGCGCCGTGGCGACCAATTCAGAGGATCATCTGGGTCATTGGAGGGTTGAGGCACAAGCACAATATCTCTGTCTCCTCTATCAAGGTGACGAGCCGCCAAGACATGTTCCACATCTACCAAGGTGAACGTGCCTGGGATGGCGTCGCTGTCCACCTGAGGCGCCATGACAAGCAAATTGATTGCAGGGGTTCAAGTGCTGTCTGTGAACTGCAGTAATGCTGTTTACGTGCCCTTGACGTTCCAAATGTATATACACTGCTGCGCAGCCGTATGGGTGTGCAATTGGACTGCGGAGCAGAGTCGAGTGGCAAGCTCAAGATATAAGTCTCAGCAGAATGTATCAACCAACGGTACAGATTGCTGATACAAGCTTTAGTCTCGAAGGGAACACGAGGGTACAAAGTTAAAAGGAAAGTACAATCTCGTTATCTGCTCCTCTCGAGGATCCACAAGACGCGATATGGCGGATGCACATTCCTGATAGATATCAGGAGCAAGCGAAGCGTCACGACTGTACCACATCGCACAATTGCCGATAAGCACGGGTCGGAAGCATTCCGCTGTCATAGGACTGGATGATGATGCAGGGATGCCTGAGTTCAGATATCAAGAGGCCCACTTGACTGATCGGGGCTCTCTCCACGAGGGAACCATAATCCATAGTAAGAGCATGAGATGAAAGGGACTCTCGCTGGGAAGCAGGTTCCTGACTCAGGGACCCACCGATACAAAGACGGCCAATACTTCCGAAGCGGACTTTTGTCCTTTCCTGACGGTACATTGACTGAGAGAAAGGAACCAGGATGATGGGCTGCTGGTTTGGTTCATTGGACAGCCTCAATGGCCGTCGAGCTAAGCAAGGAGCTAGCCAGCGCCACTGGGGTAGTTGTATTGCTTATCATAGCTTGACAAGGATCCAGTAGAGGTTCTCCCCCTCATTGTCTTTCGCATCATTGGATGGACTCGCCGACAGATATGGGATGAGGAAACTGATCCGTTTGAGTGGTCGATAGAGTCGTGGTCAAGTTGGAGACGGCTGTGCTTCCCCCGCACAGGAAGTATATCTCCCAGCAATTACTCTCATTGGACATCTGCACGGACAGCAATACTACCGTATCTACTGATCAAGTGAAGCACAGGATACACATTGTTCCATATCTGGTTACTAGTTACCTGTACGCTGCAAGATAGACTTATCTAGGAACATCATAGATAGTTTCTACACAGAAGCCGACAACCAACACTAGAGACGCTTAAACTCCTGCCCTACCATCTGCTCACTCCGCGTCCACAACGCTCGAGCGTTTTCCTCACCAGCAGGAAAGTCAATCTTCGGCAGAGCAAGAATCTGGCAATTATCTAGGTATGCGCCGGAGTGTTCTATTCCAGATACAATCCATCAGCACGATAGCCTCCAGATTGACACATTGTATCTTACAACCAGGGGAGAGGATCCCACTCACCGCTGATATCCGGATCCAGAAGAGCTCTGAGAATCGTGGCAATTCCCTGCGAAGCTGACTTTGGCGCTTGTTGAAGCAAAATCGGTAGATCTTCCCCCACTTCACACATGGCTGACTGTCAGAACTCATCAACTGCAGATGTCATCTGGTTCTGGCACGCACTCTCTTTCTTCTTTTGGAGCCATGAAGCTACTTGCTCTTGCGAAGCAACGGTCTGAATGCTTGGCTTGGTATCTGCAGAGCTCAACATAGGCCAAGATGAAGGATGACAAGGTTGCAAACTCACTTCCAGGATTGACAGAAAAAGTGCCCATTGACCGTCCACAGCCCGAGATAGCCAGGCATTTGATCATCAGAACGTTGGCAAACATCGATAGAGCATATGCATCCAGAGGATGATACGTCTTTCCATCCTGCAATCGACAGATACCCGTGTGATTACATTTCGTATCTTCATCCAAGCCAGAGCAAAACTTACTGCGAAATTGGGGTCATCCCAGGCCGGCGGCGGAGCTTCAGGCCGGATACTGGAGCAAACCATGACCACCCTCGAACCCGCCGGCATCAAGTGCACCACCAGATTGATCAGGAGGAAATGGCTGAGATAGTTGTACTGGAAGTGAGACTCGACTCCATCCTCCGTCTTCGCCCACAGCGCCGCCATCACCGTGGGATACCCCACAAACCCATCAATCGGCACCTCAAGCTTCCGGATAGTTTCCGCCGCCTCGCGCACAGAGGCTAACCTGCCAAAATCTACCGAGATGAAGATCAGCTTGACCTTGGGATGTTTGTGGTTGATATCGTCGGTCATCGCTTGCGCTTCCGCCTGCGACTTGCCCATCAGGATAATGGCGGCTGCATCGCCGCTTGCCAGGGCTTCGGCGGTTGCTGCTGCTAGTCCTGTCCCAGTGACTCCGGTCAAGAGGACTTTTCATGGACATGATTCAGCTTATGATTGCAGTACTTGAAGGGGCTTGACCGATTGGCCTACATGTTCGTTTCTTGATGCTCATGGGAAAGGCATTGACCACATCGTCACCTTTGGTCTCGGATCCCCATTGGATGGCCATGGTTGCGACTGTTGATCAATAGCTCACCGGGTCTGTACAGCTTGATAGCATTGAAAAGCCTCACTTGTCGCAGGCTGTCTGATCAGACGAGGCTTTGGTTGTCGTCATCATGAGTCCGCTCACATTACGTATGGAAGACGTCCTGAGAATTGAACATGTGCCATTACCTATTTGGTTCGGTAGATTGTTACCAAGGTCAAGTAAGTATAACGACCAATCACCAGTAGTATCAGGAAGCTGAGTCGCTCGCGGCAGAATGAAGAAGGAAGACTCATCGACCGGATCCCGTTGAGGTCTCAGAGGGGAAACGGTATAATCGAAATGCAAACTTCATAAGATGGTGGATATGAAGAAGAAATTCCAGGGATCATGTTGAGCACTCGGCTCACTTTACAAATTAGATTGAAACAAAATGCGGCTCCATTTTAAGGACGGCGCTGTTCGCAAGAGCGCGAAAAGGAAAAAGGTGATGGTCTCGCAATAAGCACATGTCATCTCCCGATGATTAACGTTAGGCCGACCCTGAAGCGATATCATCGTCATCTGAAAGATCCTTGATCACGTCCTTTATGATCTGAATGAGCTCATCAATGTCAGGGCGGTCAGCAGGCTCAACCTGCAAGCACTTGCGGACTACCTCTTTCACTGGCTCGCTGATCGTTGCTGTGTTGTCTTTAGCGGCATCCTCAGCTCCAGCTCGGCCTTTACCCTTGGTAGCCCCGGGCTTCTCATCTGGGAATCGCCAGTCCCCGCCCAATACACACATACTGAGGCTACCGCCGGTCTCCTCGCTTCGCGCTTCAAACGGGCTTTTCCCTACGAGACAGGCGTACAATGTGCATCCCAAAGACCAGATATCAACCTTGGTGTCAATGATCGACCCGGTCTTGACGTCGAACAGCTCAGGCGCTCGGTACGGCATGGTACTGTGCTCGGCTGCAGTATCTTGGACGGCCAGAGCCAGTGAACGGGAGGTGATCGCTATCGGGCTAGGCGCTAGCGAGCCGAGATCCATGAGAATCGGAGTCTGCCCGTCATCGTCGATCATGATATTGCCTGTCATAGGTCAGTCACCCTGCGCACTGAATTTCCAGCGCAGCAACTCACCAGGTTTGATGTCCCGATGCGCATAGGGGCGGAGGTCGCCCTCCTGCACGCCCTCCTGGCTTCTGGTAACCTCGTCATCCATCAACGGCTCGTTCTCTGAATCCTCGTCGTCCACTCGCTGGCTTGCTCGACGCTTCGGCTTGCCCATTTGCATTGTTAATGCTGCGTCCGCATCTTCGCCCTCGCGTCTGATCGCTTTAGCTCTGCGCGTAGACCCGGCGCCACTTTTTACCCGATACTGGTGCATGGCTTTCAGCGCATTGGCGACACCGAGCATAAGCACCATTAGCCTCTTCTCGGGAAAGCGAGTATGGTTCACCAGATTCGCATTGATCGCATCTTGAAGATTCCCGCGTTGGTAGTAGGGAAGCAGAATGTAAACGGTTTTTGATCCTGGTTCGCCGCCATCGGAACGGAATTTCGAGCCCGAATCCGTAGATACGCAATGGTCTATCGAATGGATGATGTTCGCTTGTGCCGTGAATAGGTTGTAGGCTTCGACCTCTTTCAAAGCTTGCGAAACAGACTCCTGACCGAATGGACACCGGATCTTCTTCAAGGCGAAGAGCTCTGACGTCGCCTTATCTTGGACAAGGTAAACGTAGGAAAATCCACCCTAGCAGAGTCGCGATGTCAGTTACCCCCTAAATAACATGATCTGGAGATCCGATTAACTCACTTCACCAAGGAGCCGTAATAATTTGAAGCTGCGATTGTTGATTTTCAACTGCGGTGTGCTCGGAAAGCAGCACATGCAATCTGTAAAGTTGTAGAGCAGATCGAAGAAATACTGAGCCATCTTGCGCGACGGAACAGGGAAGCTGTCGCGACCGACTCTGTATCAGAATAAGATTATAATCGACTGTTTTCCGTGATACTTCCAGCTCATCAATCTGCATTTGTCGTAGTGATCAAGGATAGGGAACGCGAGGAGAGAATCCTGGGAGATGAAGGTGCCAGGTGGAAGGACAGACAGTCGGACGAACACGAGAGAAGTTGATCAGGAGAACTGCAAGGTAGTTAATTCTTAGCGTCGGGGAATGGCTTCATATGTCTCAGTCCAACGTTATCGCAATAAGTAAGGTTGAAATGGAGAGGTGACGAATGTCTCGTCGACAATAAGATATCTTCAAGAGATTAAAAGGAACATCTGCCTTACTCCGTGCAGCCGTGGAATTAAGACGGATTACGCATGGGCACTGTGGAGCAGTACTAATATTATCACGAGTACCGAGTATCTAGATAACCCAGGTACCCATGGTTCGTGTCTCCATTGTTTGTTATCATAATCAGGATCATCATAAGGTCAATTTAGTGTCTACAAAGTACGTACTCTCTATTCCGTAGATAGAGGATGATCAGTTAGACTAGACATCAGTGCAATTACCAGTGGTCAATGTCTCGACATCAATTTGCCAATTGACCCATCCCGTCCTTTTCATTCTTCTTCTTCAGGCTTCTTCTCTGCCCAACTCGGAACATAGAAAAAGGAAATAGAAACGCCCCCATCAACCCCTTAACAGTTAACAGTCCATTGTTGGCTGACAGAAAAGTCATGAAAACTTATTCCTACCTATCAATCAATCCCCAGTCAACGATCTAAAGTGCAGGAGCTCCACTCTTGTCTGTTCTTCCTTGTACCGCATCATCCCTTTACTGCCGCTCTCTTTTCTTTCCACCCCCCTCTTCGACTTGTGCCCCTTCTGAACTTTTGGACCCCTACCTTTCCGCTCTGGTCGCGTTCGTCGCTTCGAACACTCTGAGGACGCTCTCTCTCAAACTCCATCCCCATGGCCGCTGTCGACGATATCCAGGTTGGTGATGTCGTGAACGTGCCCGGGGGCATGTATGGGACGGTCCGCTACCTGGGCACCGTCGCCGGAAAACCAGGCAAGTTCGCCGGGATCGAACTGGCTCCGGAGCATGCCAAGCGAGGGAAGAATAGTGGAGATGTGGAAGGGAAGAAGTATTTCAAGACCTCTGTCCCCGGATCTGGCATCTTTGTTCCCATGAACAACAATCGCTACGTCACAAAGCGATCTTCCACGTCCGGCCCTACCGTGACCACTGCCCCTCCGACGCCTTCGCGACCGATCAATTTTAGCAAGTCCGTCGGACCCAGTCCTGCAGTATCTCGCCCGCGCATAAGACGACCGTCTCTACCTCGCCCTGAATCGCCTCGGGGTCCTCCCCCCTCCAAGCTTAGCCTTGCCGGTCTTCGTACTCCGTCCACCGCTTCTCGAACAGGGCCGAGTCCCAATGGCTATCCTCGAAGTCCGGTTAAAGCTCCGTCTCGTGCATCTGATAGGGCTCCC
>JAABUG020133953.1:0-18723 GCA_011319215.2 Scortechinia acanthostroma
TGTCACCTATCGCGATATAGATGATCTACAGACTAAAGTCCGCTACTATCTCGACCATGATCAAGAGCGGGAACAACTCGTCCAACGGGCACGCGAACATGTCTATACCCATCACACCTATGAACAGCGCGTGCAGCGACTGGAGCAATTAACGAGTGACGGGTAGCCTACGCAATATCTCTATGACCATCATTAAATGAGTATGTGCAAGCACAAGGATGTACTGGTATATTTGTCACCTGTAAATGGGTTCAAACAGGACTGAAAACAAGTGACACTCCCCAAAACGACAATCCAAAAAATTGATCATTCGATCCCCGTATTTCGCCCCTATAGCACAGAAGAAGAAGTTGAAAGCGTAGCCGAAGTCCTACGCTCTGGATGGTGGGGGCAAGGTCCTAAGACCGCCGAATTTGAGAAACGCTTCGCCGAATTCACGGGCGCGAAAATGGCCGTTTCGCTCAACTCAGCAACGGCAGCCTTACACTTAGCTTTAGCCGTTGCGGGCGTCGAAGGCGGTGAGGTCATCACCACCTCAATGACGTTTGTCTCGACCAACCACGCCATTTTATATAACGATGCCACACCTGTATTTGCTGATATTCAAGCCAACACCCTAAATATTGATCCTGATGACATTGAACGCAAAATTACTTCTAAAACACGCGCCATTATCGTGGTGCATTATGGTGGCTTTCCCGTTGATTTAGACCGCATCTACGACATTGCCAAGCGTCACAAGCTGATTGTGATCGAGGACGCAGCCCATGCAGCCGGTTCGTCCTATCACGGCAAGCCCATTGGGAGCATCGCGCCTCTGACCTGCTTCAGCTTCCATCCGGTGAAAAATCTGGCGACAGGTGATGGCGGGATGATCACTCTAGACAATCCTGAGTGGGATGCCAAGTTACGGCGCCTGCGTTGGGTCGGCATCAACAAAGACACGTGGATTCGCAGCCGCGACAAAGACGCCAGCCAGTATTCGTGGGAATACGACGTGGCGGAACTCGGCTATAAATATCACACCAACGACATCAACTCGGCGATTGCGCTGGTGCAGTTGAAGCGTTTGCCCGAAACCAACGCCCGCCGCCGTGCGATTGCCGAGATGTACGACGAAGGATTGCGCGACCTTGAGTGGATACAACGTCCGATTATTCACGGCGAGAATATCGTGTCCGCGCAGCATAATTACGTCATCAGGTTGGATGAGCGTAATAAGCTCGGCGTGTGGCTGCACGAACATCGCATTGCAACCGGAATGCACTATATCCCGAACCATCTACATGCGTTGTACAAGCCCTATGCGACGCCACTACCAGTGACTGAGCGTGAGTGGACACGGCTGCTCACCTTGCCGTTATACCCTGCTCTAACCGATGTTGAAGTGGATTATATCTTGGATGTGATTCGCCATTACCATGCCTGATTTATCCATCGTTATTGTTAATTACAACACACGGGAGCCGCTGCGTCGCTGCCTCGAATCCATTCAAGCGCATCGCGGTGGTCTCAACGTCGAGACCATGGTGGTGGATAACGCTTCCAAAGATGGCAGCACTGATATGGTGCGCCAAGTAATGCCCGAAGCGATCCTCATCGAACCGGGACATAACACATGGTTCACAGGTGGCAATAACATTGGTATCCAAAAGGCAACCGGCGAATATATCCTGATTCTTAATCCCGATACGGTGTTTCAAAAAGACACGTTGCAAACCATGCTGGCTTACTTAAAAGCGCATCCTAAAGTGGGTGCGATCACCTGCCAGATGCGTTTCCCCAACGGCGGTTTGCAGAATACCGGTTCGCAAATCCCCGCTTATCTCGATTTGCTGCTGGGCTATACCTTTTTAGGTGTTTTGCTGCGTCCTTGGCGTGACAGTCGCCGCAAGCAGATGTGGTACAGCGACTGGGGGCGGGATACGACGCGTCCGGTTCAAGTCATCCCCGACTCGAACCTGATGTCGCCGCTGGCACTCATCCGGCAGCTTAAGGGCTTTGATGAAACACTCAAGCTATATTTTACCGAAGATGATATTTGCCGGCGCATTCTGAACGCGGGCTACGAAATTCACTTCATCGCTGAAACGACGCTCATCCACGAGGAACATGCTAGCACCAGCCAAGTGCAGCGCTTAGCGTCGCAAGTTTACTTCCAAGATTTGCTGCAATTTTCGCGCAAATATTATGGGGCGATTTCTACGCTCATCTTGCAGGGACTTATTTGGCCGACACGTCAAGCAATGGATATGATGCAGCGTTTACGGGGGGAGCGTCAATCGCTCTAGCCTATGCCCAGCCAATCGCGCTCCCTTCAGCATCTATTGACTGGCATCATTCGGGTTGTACTGCGTGAAGGTTGGTCGCCGGTTTATATCCTGTGGTTACGGCTGCGTGTTTGGGTATGGGGAACCGCCGCGCTCGAACATGCGGTAGCGCACTGTCCGCCGTGGTTATCGTTGCAAATTTTGCGGGCGTATGGCAGCGAGATTGGCCCAGAATTTGATTTTCACGGTCGGCTGCAATTGCATGGAACCTATCACATGGCAGGTAAATTGATTATCGGGAAGCAGTGTCACATCGGGCCAAATGTGACCCTAGACCTTGTGGATTCGATTGTGCTGGAAGATCAATGTACGATTGCCCTCAACAGCCAGATTCTGACGCATCATGACGTTGGTTATTCACCCCTTGGTCATAGACTTTATCCGACGCATATTGCTGGTGTGCATATTGAAAGTGGCGCTTTTATCGGCGCGGGCGCAACGATTATGGCGGGGGTTCGTGTGGGCCGATGCAGCGTGGTTGGCGCGGGCGCAGTCGTGATTGAAGATGTACCGCCTTATACGGTTGTCGGTGGCGTTCCAGCCAAATTTATTCGCAGTATTAATCCCAACGCGGTGAATCCATCATGAGCGCCCAACCCAAATATCACCTTGAACAAGTCTTTAATCCGGCAACGGCCCATCCACAGGACGCACATAGTATCTTGATGCGCCTCATTCCGCGCGGCACAAAAGTGTTGGAACTCGGCTGCGCCACTGGCTACTTATCGGGTTATATGGAGCAAGCGCTCGGCTGCCGCGTGACGGGACTCGAATTTGATCCTGCGGCCACAGCAATTGCGGCCACTCGCTGCTCGGAAGTGCATACGGCAGATTTGGATGCGCCAAACGCGCTTGATGTGGCGATCCCCAGCGGGCCGTATGATGTCTTGCTGGCAGCGGCCGTTCTGGAACACTTGAAGCAAGCCGAAGCGATTTTGCAGTCTGCCCGCAAACTCCTCAAACCGGGTGCAACCGTAATTGTATCGCTGCCCAATGTGGCGCATTGGAGTATGCGGCTCAAGCTGTTAACGGGACAATTTGATTATCAAGATTACGGCATTATGGATAAGACACATGTGCATCTCTATACCCTCAAAACGGGACGCAACCTATTAGAGCAAAACGGATATCAGGTCGAGAGCGTCCATATCGCGGGCAGCGGCCTCCAAAACATCCTGAGCAGCATTATGGGCGATGGCGCGCCATTGATTTTGCCTAACCTGTTCGCCTACGAACTTATTTACGTGGCGCGTAATCCCTAGCAATTTCACCTCAAGGCTGGTAACTCCCGCCTATCATCTGTAGACTTCAAGCCATGAACGGCAAAGTCACTCAATAAAAGCAATCAATATGTCCTCACCCATTCAATTCGGTCCTCGTTATAGCAGCACCCGCCAAGCGTGGGAAGATATTTGGGATTCGGCCTCAGTCGAGCGCGAACTTCAAGAGATGAATTATCCCCGCGCGAAAAAGGCACTTCAGATTTATGCCGAGAATTTACCCAAGAATGGTGTGATTTTAGAGGCGGGCAGTGGCTTAGGCGCAATCGTCATCACGCTACGTAAGATGGGCTTCAATCTGGTTGGTCTCGATTATGCCGAGAATGCGCTGCACACATCCCACGCTTATGATCACAGTTTGCCGCTGCTGGTGGGTGATGTCCATGCGTTACCCCACGCAACCAATTCGCTTGACGGCTATCTCTCATTTGGGGTCTTGGAACACTTTGAACATGGGATGCAACCGGCGCTAAAAGAAGCTTTCCGTATCCTCAAGCCGGGCGGCGTCATGATCCTCACCATTCCTTATCCGAATGTGGTCAATCGTTATGTGGCGTGGCGGCGTAAACGGCAGGGCGTTACGGTACTTAACGACGATGAGTTTTTCGAAAGCACCTATACGCGTGAGGCACTCTCGCAGAATGTGACCGGCGTGGGCTTCAAACTCGAAAAAGTAATCCCTACCAGCCATTCCTACACCTTATGGGGGTTAGGCGGGCTGTTCCGCGCCAAAGGCTATTATCAAACCAGCGCCTTAGCCGAAACACTCGGCGGCATATTCAACGTTATTCTGCCTTGGCCGTTCAACTTCAGCACCTTGATCGTCGCCCGTAAGCCATGATTACTACACCTTAAAATGTGCTAGAATCGCTCTATGCGTAGCATGAGGATTGAGCGATGCCACCTGTCCGAACGGTCAAAAATCAATATCGTGGGATTAATGCTCATCTGCATAGTTTTTGGCAGGCGGAGCGTCACTGGAATCGCTTTCACAATGTACATGTTAGCGATTTGATGAAGCGGCTTCAGGTTGATCTACTTCCAATGGGTTACATCGCCCAAATTGAAGATTCATTACAAATCCGTCGTGTCGGAGACGATGTTAAGCTGCCGCAAGCGGACATCCTAATTAGCGATCTTGAGCCAGCAAAACGCTCAAAAAGTTCCCTGCTACCACGAACATCTGCTCTTGTCATCGAAGATTTGCTCACTGACGAAATCGACCTCGACCATCCGTATTCAGCAATTGTGATCCGCGAACAGGCATCCGATAAAGCTGAACCTGTCGCATGGATAGAGTTGCTTTCACCAACGAATAAGGGCGATACAAAAGACGCTCGTACTTATTATGGTAAGCGGTGGGCACTCTTAGAAAGTGGAATTGTCTTCGTAGAAATTGACTACTTGCATGAGACGCCACCAACTTTTGAGAATCTATCGGATTACACAAGGGGCGATGATGAAGCACAGCCTTACCGAATTATGGTACTCGACTCGCGGCTTGATCTTAGACTTGGCCCGGTAGAGCTTGAGGAATTTGGCGTGGATATGATCCCCCTGCCTTTGAAGATTCCTCTAAATGGGGATGATACGGTGAGCGTTGATTTCGGGGCCGTTTATCAAACGACATTTGAGGAAGCACTCTATGGCTATAGCCCTGATTTAGACTATCATCAACTTCCAGCCCATTTTGATCGGTACTCGCCTGCTGATCAAGCACAGATTGTCGCCCGTATGCTGGCAATTATTCGGGCCGAACAAGCCGGTACTGATTTGGAGGCAAACGCTCCCGTGTCTACCCAAACCGTCTCTTTGGATGATGGATTAGAGCAACTTCAGCGCCTGACCAAAAATCTCTGATTTTACCGTTTAGAAATCATTCACTGTATCAATGATGATACCCGTCTGACGGAAGGGCGCGGTAACCGATTCAGATACGCCGCTTGTGGTGATGATACGGGCAATATCACGCACAGCGGCATAGGTATAAGGCGCGACCTTCCCCCACTTACTCGCATCAACCGTAATGACTTTGGTGATGCAGCGGCTCATCAACGCTCGTTTCATCTCAGCTTCGTCTGGCCCAATTTCGGTGATGCCTGCCTCGAAGGTCACACCCTGAGCGCTGAAAAAGCCCAAATTCAAATTGATATCCGGCAGCGATGCGGGATTACCTACTACCGAAATCGAGTCACGACGTAACGTTCCACCGGGGAGTAATACACGGATACGCGGCGAGTCCAAGAATTGCTGGGCGATGACGAGGCTGTTGGTAACGATGGTTAGACCATCGTAGCGTTTGAGATACGGGATCATGGCAAAGGTCGTGGTGCTGGAGTCAAGCGCAATACCATAACCATCTTTCACAAGCGCAGCCGCGCAGCGACCAATCTCATCCTTCTCGCCCTTATGCTTGCGACGACGAATATCGAAGGACAGTTCGGCAGCGGTGGTACTGGGTGTACGCAGCATTGCTCCACCGTATGTGCGTTCGAGGATGCCTTCGTCTTCCAGCGCACGTAGGTCTTGGCGAATCGTCACTTCGCTTACTTTCAGTTTCTCGCTGAGTGACTTAACGCTCACCCGACCGTCACGCCGCAAATCCTCCAAAATAAGTTGGCGCCGTTCCTGTAAAAAAAGGTTATTAATCATTTGTTTTGGCTCTACTTTTGGGTAACATTAATTTGAAAGAGAACGAAAATAAATGGAACTCCTCTATTCTACAGAATTTTTATATGAAAGGACAAGTTTTATGGATTTCAAAGCTGATTATGACCGTTTAGCAGATAAATTATCAACAAAAGGCATATCCGTCGAGGATGTAAAAGCCAAGCTCAAAGCGCAACATATCGAAACGCCCTCATGGGGTTATGGTAATGGTGGTACGCGCTTCAAGGTTTTTGCATGGGAAGGCGCGGCCCGCAATATCTATGAAAAGATTGATGATGCCGCTTACATCCACAAACTCAGCGGCATTGCGCCCTCGATTGCTGTTCATATTCCTTGGGATAAGGTTGACGATTATGATGCGCTAGGACAATATGCCAAGCAAAAGAGTATTGCCATCGGTGCAGTGAATCCGAACTTCTTCCAAGACGATCAATATAAACTCGGCAGCTTGACCAATCCTTCCCCCTCTATACGTGAAGAGGCGATGGGACACATGATTGAATGCTGCGAGATCATGGCGAAGGTCGATAGCAATTTACTGAGTCTATGGTTCGCGGATGGTACGAATTATGCTGGACAAGACAGCATCAGCGAACGTAAGCACCGGATGGAGCAAGGACTCATCGAGACGGTCAAGTATCTGCCTAAGGGCAGCCGTATGCTGATTGAATATAAATTTTTCGAGCCGGCTTTCTATCACACTGATCTGGCGGATTGGGGTATGGCTTATGCAATGGCGCTGAAGTGTGGGCCACAGGCTCAAGTTTTGGTGGATACAGGACATCACGCGCAAGGGACAAATATTGCTCATATTGTCTCCTTCTTGTTGGATGAAGAACGCTTGGGTGGCTTCCACTTCAATGCACGACGTTATGCGGATGATGATTTGATTGTGGGCACGAATAATCCATATGAACTGTTTGAGATTTATACCGAATTGGTACAGGCAGGTGATAAGGCCAAAGATGTGGCTTATATGATTGACCAGAGCCACAACATCGAGCCAAAGCTGGAAGCGATGCTCTTGAGCGTTCTGAACTGCCAAAGTGCTTATGCGAAGGCGTTGATTGTTGACTACAAGAAATTGGCTCAACTACAACTGGCGGGCGACGTATTGGGCGCGCAACAGGTAATGGTGGACGCTTTCGATACCGATATTCGTCCGCTGCTGATGCAGGTGCGTACTGAAAAAGGGATTGATCCCAATCCGCTAGCGGCTTATCGCGCGGATGATTACGTGAAGAAGGTTGCTAAAGAGCGCGGCATTACCATTTCGGCTGGCAGCGCCCTTCAATAAAACAGGAAATCGCAGAGCTTAATTATGCTGTTTAAGAAATTAGGGCGGAGAAGAAACCTCACCCCTAGACCCTCTCCAATGCTTTGGCGAGTGGAAGCCTACGGAACGGTCTGTGACCGTTCCCTACGAGGTACTCCATATTTAATAGTGAAACAGCATGATTAGGCTCTGTTTTGACAATGGCTATATTAAGATAAGTGAATTTTAGAAATTTGAGTTAGACGTAGCCCCAACGTTTAAGACCATTTTCTTGCAAGTCTTCCGTTGATTGGATGAGGCTCTCAGAAAGCTCGGTGCGCCACTTATAATCCTGATCTTTCATCTGGATTTTTTGGGCTTCAGGCTTAAAGCGATCTCGCCCAACACCCATATAATGGCACAGCGTTTCAAGCGTCTGATGGGTGTTAGAGCACAAATCGTCGTACTTAATTTCGAGCATCTGCCCTTTGGCCGTCAATCCAAATTGACTATCGCGTTGGGCAACTTCATCAATGGTATGCTGCCAATAAGCGGCGAGCTTGAGTGCCAATTCATCAAAGGAGTAGTCGTAACCGAGGGCGCGATAGACTTCAACATCTTTATTCATATCGTGACGCTGCTTCTTGGCGTAAGACTGCGTCACGGCGCGACCATCGCGGACGAGATGAACGAAACGGGCGTCGGGAAACATGTGCAGCAGATAGGGAATACGGAAGGTATTGAGCGGTGTCTTATTGACAAAAACTTTGGCACGTTTAGTCGTTTGATAGACGCCGAAAATGGCACGAATATCCGTTTGGCGATGTTCATTATCCCGCCACCAACGGGCGGTATAGGCTTCAGGATCAATCCAAATGGGCGGGGTGTTTTTGCCGTTGGGCGAACTGGCCCAAGGATAACCGGTTGGATCCCAAATATCGTTGGCCTCGGAGAGATTGGCGACATCGTAGTGATGATGAAACCACTCACTGAGGATAGTGGTGCCACTGCGGGCGCAACCAATGATGAACACCGGATTATGCAAACGCGACGACCACCAATGCGGTACACTCGCAGCCATGCTTAATAGAAGCTCGCGCTTGATGCCCATTATCGCTATCCAATTTTTTGTTCGGTTAAAAACCGCTAGAACGAACCACTGCCCGAATAACCTGAGTTTGTGAACCAAATCAGGCGCATTAAAGTATTTTAACAAGCATCATTGGATATGCAAAAAAATTGGGCGCTTACTCCATAAACCCCTCGACAACATCCAGCGTGATTTCATCCATGTGAGCGATGACATGATCGGCTAAAGCCAGCACATCAGCCGGTAAGTCAAAGCCTTCGCTGGGGGCAGCAATGACGTACATACCCGCGTTGTGCAGGGAGCGAATTCCCGCAGACGAGTCCTCAACGCCAGCCGAATTTTCCGGCTGAACACCTAACAATCGAAGGGTTTCCAAGTAAATATCCGGAGCGGGTTTGCCGTTCGCGATATTATCCCCATAGACGCGGACTTGTAGGTACTTGTCCAAGCCGCTGCGCTCCATTGCGTGATCAATAACGGCGGTAGGCGAACCAGAGGCTAAAGCCACTTTATAACGCGCGGACATGCGCTCAACCGCGCCGATTGCTCCGGCTCGCAGAGGCAAGCGCTGATCGTATTGGGCGACCACACGGCGAATGGTGTCGGTCATCACATCATCCAGTGACCAATCCGGCGCAATGCGTTCTAGCATAACTTGTGCCCACTCGACGGTGTTACGTCCCATACAGGCGCGTTGATCGTCCATCGTCCAAGGTTTGCCGAGGTCACGCGCAAATTCCTCACGGGCGATGCGCCAGTAATGCTCCGAATCCATCAACACGCCATCCATATCAAAGATTACTGCTTCAATCGGCATTCTATTTCAACCTTCGTATGAGGAAATTATTTCAACCAGAACAGGCGGCCAATGACTTCTTCAGCTGTATGTTTTTCTGTAAAATCAATTAATTTACGGATCATGCCACCAAAATTATCATCATCGCCCGTCCAGCATACCAGACCAGCGTGATCAGTACGTTTTGCAGTTCTCCCAGCAAAAGATTCATCACGCGTAAATATAACGAGGCCATGTTCAGCCGCATAGGGAAGATGCTCGGTATCATCATCTTTCTGTGTCATACCGACATCAACCGCCATAATAACCTCGTGGCCTCGCTTCAGTAATGCCTTTTCTACAGCGCGTGGCGAATGCTCATCGAAGTAGAATTTAACCTTTGTTGCCAAGTCGATATGCCTCGTCAAGAAGAGCTTGATATGCAACTTCCTGCGCTTCTATTTCGTCTTTATGTTCCTCATAGTACAAAAGCGCAGCCAGAACTTGGGTTTGGGAAAGTGTAAATTCATAGGCCAATTCTGCAACATCCCAACCCTGACTACGATTAGAGTGGGCTATCGTGGCGACGGGAACGCGCCGACCACGAATATGAGGACGCTGCATATAGGTATCGGTATCAATGTACTTTCGCAGATCAATCGCTTCGGGTACGGCTGCATCCATCATTCAAAATCCTCCGCTTAATCTCTTTCATTATAGCCCTTCGACGACAAACGGAATACCATAAGCCATTTTTAAGCGGTACAATAAAAACATCCGTTCGAGTAAGGGTTCCATTATGTCCCAGCCGATTGTTATTACCCCAACCTTATTACGAAACCTCTTGACCTGCGAACGACGCGGATGGCTTGATACCCTTGGCGAGAGAGGTGATCAACAAGCGATCACGCCGATTGGTGCGTTATACGGTGTGGCGCATGAGAAGGCGATTCAAACGGTTGCTAGCCCAGAGGCAGATGAACTCTCGGTTGGCTCTTGGGATGAGGGCGTGACCCTGACTGACGACCTGATGAGCGACGGCGTGAGTGTGATTATCGGGGCGTATGTTGAGATGCGATATGAATTGGAAAATGGCGTCGAAGTCAGCTTGCGCGGGCGGATCGACCGGCTGACGCGCAACCCCGAAAATGGCTTTTACGAGCCAGTTGAGATTAAGCAGTATATCGCGCTGGGCAAAGGCGACGAACTCCAACTCGATTTCTACCTCAACATCCTCCAGACGATGCAAGGGATTAAGCTGCGCGGTTACTTCTGGCTGGGATCCGATGCACAAAATCGTCCTAAGTATGTACTTCAGCATGTTCTCAATCCGGCTCAACTGAACTTAGCGCTACGGCGAGCGTATGGGGTGTTGACACGAGAAGAAGCGCCACCGGTTAATCTCGTGTCGCATTGTAAGGATTGTCCCTGGTACGCCGCTTGTACCGAGGTTGCCCGCGCGAACCTTGACCTGTCGCTGCTGCCACGATTGAACGCCCAAGCCCGCCGCAATTTGGAAAAAAGTGGGATTACCAGCCTCCATCAACTAGCGGCGTTGTCGGTGGAAGAACTGCAACGCTTCAAAGGCATCAAATCAACGGCGGCTTCGCATCGGGCGAATGCGCTGGCCTTCGTAGAAGATCGTCCGGTGTGGGTGAATCCGATGCCAGATTTGCTGCATCAAGGTGGGTGGATGTTCGACCTTGAAACGGCTGCCCTACCCGGTGGTGATGGCTCGCCTTGGTCACTGGGATGGTCGGATGAGGACGGCAACAGCCAGATCGCGATTGTCGCACCCAACCAACCGCACCAACGGGTGATGCTGCCGCCGATCGGTGAGCTGATTACCGTGAAGAATACCGACGAGGCGTGGGAGGTGTTCCACGCGAGCGTGGGCAGCAACGAGAAGCCGATTTATCACTGGTCGGGATTTGACGCGGGTGTGATGCGGGCGACTGCGCCGGACGCCGTTAAACATGCGCTTTTGTGGCGGATGCATGATCTGCATAGCACCTTCGTCAATACGGTTCGGCTGCCGCTTCGGAGCTATTCGATCAAGAAGGTGGCGGCATACTTCGGCTTTAGCTGGAAAGGTTACGCCGAGTGGTGGGCGGCTGAAACCGATTACCGTAAGTGGTTGGTTTCGGGTGACGTCGAGCATATTATCCATGCCTGCGAGTATCAACGCGATGATGTGCTGGCGCTGGCGGTGGTGTGGAAGTGGCTGATGGCAAATCATCAGGATCGTCGATAGTCGTCATCTAGCAGTCTCCAGTCAAAATTCGATACCGCTTCACGACAAGGCTAAAAAGAAACGAAGAGAAGATCTATATCAGATATGTCGTCGGCGGCGGCGGTGGCGGCGCGCCATTTGCAAAAAAAGCAGTCCTAAAGTCGCCATATCGGCAAACGATGTTAAGATGCAGATGGGACTTGCCAGCAAATCGGTACACGAAAAAGGCACCAGCGGTTTCCCTACGATTCCTGTGTTCATCATAACCTATATGAGACGGTAACGGGTTACCATTTGTTCGAACATTTTGTCACTCTTTGGCGCGGTTGGCGTTAACCGTTTTGAGGGAGTGGGAGTGTTAAGGCGGTTGGAAGATGGTTGGAAATCGGTAGGGCGGGTTAGGAAAAACAAACGCTACAAGAAACCCCTAACCCCAGCCCTTTCCCCGTAGTAACAGGGCAAGGGAGCAGAAACGGGACAGTGTTACGGCTGAGGCCTGCCTCAGCCCTACGAAATTGATAGATGTTGCAGGCACGGGCGGGAAAAATCCCGCCCCTGCAAAAACCTATTTCGCGTAAGGACAAGCGGCTTGCCCAATTGATAATGAGGCTAGGGAGTAACGGTGACGGTGCTATCGACGAATTGGATGATGTCGAGGGCGAAGGGTAAGCTGGGTTTGGAAGCAGTGACCGCCAGCGAGAACTGATCCCAATTGGTAACGTAGAGTTTATCGGGCGCGGCGTAATCCACATCACTTGGGCCGCGAAACAAGCCCGCGATATAGGTCAAATTTTCGCCGTCCACTTGGGCGATACCACGCTGACCCAAAGCGGCTACGTAAATCACTCCCTGAGGCGTCACCGTGAGGCCATCAAATCCCGGCGGATTAGCGCGTCCATTATGCCAATAGACGAGTTCGCTCTTATCGGGCGCATCCACCGGCACACGATAAATGGTGTCGTTGGTGCCATCGCTGATGACGATCGCATTTTTGCTGGCATCGTAGGCCAAGCCTGTGGGCGCGTATTGGGTCACGCCGGTGAGTTGGGGCGGCTTCCACCACGCGACAACGCCTGTGCCATCCGGATTGAAACGCCAAACTTGCGCACGGGTACGATCACTGATGTAAACATTTCCGGCTGAGTCGAGCACTACATCATCGGGACTGACGAAGCCGGTTGCATCAGGGGAACTGGCAAAGACTTTGACCGTGCCGTCGGCGCTCATCACTTTGACACTGCCACCATTGCTGGTGGGGTTCGAGTCGGCTTTATCGACAATATAGAGATTGCCGTCAGGCGCGACGGAGAGGCCAACGATCCCATGCAGCGCTTCGCCCTTGGTCGTAATCGGGGTCACATTCCCCTCGGATGACACACTCCACAACTTGCCAGTTTTATAACTGCCGGTGTAGATCGTACGACCATCAGCTGTTACGGTTAGTGCCGCCGGGTAGGCATCCTCATCAGGCAGTGGAGCGAACTGACGAACCTCGACACTCGGCACGAGGGCGATACTTTTCGAGCGCGTATTGGTGGTCAATGAACTGCGAATCAACAAGACGGTTACCGCGACCAAGACAAAGAGGCCGCCGCCGAAAATTAGAGCGAAAATGGCAAGGCGCTGCACCTGTGGCAGACGCTGAATTCGTTCCAGCACGTCGTACTCCCAACTCAGCGATTGTGCTGGTCTATTTCATTCCAATCCTCATCCCCACCTCCTTCTCCACTACGTAGAGAGGGAGTGAAGAGAGAGGAAAAGCGGAACGAAAATTACGACTAGCGTAATCACTAAATAGCTACTGTATAGGGAGGCTATTATAACATTCGTTGGGGTGGGTACGGATGCCGGAAATCAAGCATTACCGTGATTGGCCGGCACGGTAATGATGCACGTATGCCATTAAGAGGCGTGTTCGGAGGGTTCAGTAATCAGCTGCGAGGTCAATAACTGCGTCACAATTCCGGTGAACTGTTGGTTGAGAATAGGCTTGGTGAGGTACGCATTACCCCCCAAGGCTTTGAAGGCCGCGCGCGTTTCCGGTTCGGGTGTGGCTGTGACCACGATAAAGGGAATATCGCAGGTGGTTTTATCTTGGCGCAGCGCTTTCAACAATTCCAAACTGGATGAATCGCATACGTTCAAGTCTGAAATTACCAGTGAAACAGGCTTGTTGAGCATGTAATTCAAGGCGGCTTGCTTATCTGCGATTGAGACGGTGCGCAAATGTAACCGTGCCATCAGCACTTCATACAAGCGAACAATTTCGGGTTCATGCTCGGTGAGTAAAATCGGAGCGAGGTGCGTGAAGGTTTCTAAGTCCAAGATTTGTGATACTCCCGGCTTATCCCCAATGGCTAAAAAACCAATGTATTCGCTCTTACCAGAATTCCCTGAGTTGATGAGGAATGTACCCATAAGCGTTTGCCTTCGATCTAATCTGTATGTGCTACCCTACTTAGAATACTATTGGTGACTTTGATTATTTCATTCCTAATAACGAGCATACATTCAATGTTGTGAAATAAGTAAAAAGAAATTCACAAATCTGAATATCTTAATTATTTTTATCCATTTCTCATCTTCTGGCGAAAATCTTCACAGATCGCATCCCCCTTTAGAGTAGGCGCAATGTGTGGAGAAATCGCGGAGATTTCAGTAAGATAAGCATACGAAAATCCTCACCCCACAAAGCATAGGATGCAACCCCTAACCCCAGCCCTTCCCCCGAAGTATCAGGGGAAGGGAGCAAGATACCGAGGCGGCGATGGCACAGTTCACACGACGGATGGGAACGGCCCGTTTTGAGGCAGACGAATATTATCGTCAAGCGTTGGAGGCGTTTCGCAAACGCAGCTACGACGTGGCGATTAACGATATGAACGACGCGATTTCGCTCCAGCCGCGCCGATCCGAGTTTTATGCCGCGCGCGGGTTGTTCTACCTCGAAGATGGCGTGGATGACAAAGCGCAAGCCGATTTCCAACAGGCGTTGCGCTTGTATCCGCAGGAGATGTTGGCACATTATGGTCGTGGTGTGATCGCCTATAAATCCGGCAATATGGAAGAGGCGCTGGCGCATTTCTCGGATGCATATAAGGGCGATCCCAAGCGACCGGAGACGCTTTATTATCTGGCGCTGGTTTATCACCGGCAGAAGCAGCATGAGGTGGCGCGACGGCTGATGGATGTGGGGATTACTCAACTGCCCGCGGAGGACAAACGGCGCGGGGATTTCCAAAAGTGGATTCGCGAGTTTGACCGGATTATCGCGGCGAGTAAACCGAGTACGCCGAAGGTCAATGTGCTGGGCAAAGGGGATGAGCCGAAGCAGTTGGAATAGGTATCCTCACCCTCAGACACAAAGAAACCTCACCTCCTGCCCCTCTCCAATGCTTTGGCGAGGGGAGCAAATCAAAAACATAACTGCAATACAATTTTTATCATCTGAAGGAGTTTAGAAATTATGGCGATGTTCACGGCGCAAAAAGCGATTAGTTCGATGGAAAAAACGCCGGTGGTGTTGAAGTTCATCCTGCATGATATGACGAATGAGCAGGCTAAGACGCTGGCACCAACCGCTCAGGGTTGGAACGCTTTAGAGGTCATGTGCCATTTGGTGGATTTGGAAGAGATTTATTTCATGCGGGCGAAGCGCATTGTGGCGGAGAACAAGCCGGAGTTTCCGGCAGTTGATCAGGTGGCATTGGTCACGCAGCACGATTACGCACATCAGGACATTCAGGATATGTATGAGCGTTTTGTGCAGCTGCGTAAGGAATTTGTGGCGTTTCTAGGGACGCTCTCCGAAGATCAATGGGGACGGCGCGGGGTACATCCGTCGGCGGGTGTGATGACGCTGCTGGAACATGCGACGAATGTGGGGTTGCATGATTTGAATCATCTGGCGCAAATGACCGAGGCGATTGGGGTGTAATACAAACCCCCACCCTAACCCTCCCCCGTACACGAGGGAGGGGATTTTCATACCTGTAGTCAGTTATTTGCCGAGGCGCTTTTTGAGTTCGGCGTTGAGAGCGGGGATGATCTTATAGAGATCACCGACCAAGCCGTAACGCGCGAGTTTGAAGATGGGCGCTTCGGGGTCTTTGTTAATGGCGACGATAACCTTGCTGGAACGCATACCGGCTTGATGCTGAATGGCGCCGGAGATGCCGGCCGCGATATACAAATCGGGGGCTACGCTTTTGCCTGTTTGCCCGACTTGATGGGCATAAGGGATATAACCGGCATCGACAGCCGCACGGCTCGCGCCGACGGCAGCACCGAGCGTATCGGCTAAGGGCTGGAGGGTGTTGGCAAAACCATCCTTGGCTTTCCAGACGGCGGCATCACCACTGCCAGCAGGCGCATCCTTGGGATTGTTGGCCATTGCGCGGCCACCGCTGACGATAATGGCGGCGTCGGTGAGGTTGACTGTGCCTACTTCTTCTTCAAAGCCTTCAACTTTGGTGGCAATATCAGCCTCGGCGAGAACGGGTTGAACAGCGGTCACTTCCGCTTTACCACTCGCATTAACCTCGTTGGGTTTGAAGGCACGTCCACGTAAAGTCAGGAACTGCGTGCCAGATGCGCTGCCCAAGGCTTCGCTGATAATTTTGCCTGCGTAAACCGGACGCGTAACCTTGATCGAGCCATCGGCCTGTGCTTCAAGGTTGGTGGCTTCGGTGATCAGGCCGCTGTCGGTATCCGCGGCGGAGGCGGCGAGGAGTTCACGTCCACGTGCTGTGCCGATGGCGAGAACCGCTTTGGGTTTGTTGTCGGTGACGAGTTTGGTAAGCAGCGCGGCACTGGGTTCAAGGCGGAAGCCGTTGAGGGTCGCATCCTCGCACACCAGAGCTTTATCCGCACCATGCGTGCCGGCTTCTGCGCCGATCGCGTTGGCATTTTCGCCAAAGACGAGGGCGGTTAAGGGAACATTCAAAGCGGTGGCAAGGGTTTTACCTGCGCCGAGCGCTTCCCAACTGCTGTTAAGCGCTTTGCCGTTAAAGGTTTCGATCCAGACATAAACTGCGCTCATTTTTACAGCACCTTCTCTTCCAGCAAACGGTCAACCAGCTTGGCGGCTTGCTCTTCGGGCGTGCCGTCGATCATCTCGACCTGAACATTCTTAGGTGGCAAGTTCATAAACTTAGTGACTTTGGATTGTGTGGTGGGTAAGGTCACGCCGAGATCAGACAGCGTCCATTCGGGGATGACAGCTTTGGAGGCTTTGCGGATGCCAATGAAGGAGGGATAGCGCGGCTCGTTGATATCTTTCATCACGCTCATAACGGCTGGTAATTTGCTGGTGACAGTTTGCTTGCCCTGTTCTAGCAGGCGTTCAACCTTGATGGTCTTGGCGGCGTAATCAACAGCGAGGATTTTGGAGACATAGCTCAACATCGTCCAGCCAAGTTTGCGCGCGGTCTGGTAGATGTGCTGATCGGTGCCGACATCCACGCTTTCCTTGCCGCAGATGACCAAATCGACGTCGCCGAGCTTCTTGACCGCAGCGGCAGCCGCTGTGGCAAAGGCGAGGCTATCCGTGCCTTCGAGAGCCGGATCCCACACGCGGATGGCTTCATCGACGCCCATCGCCAAACTGTGCTTGAGCGATTCGTTATTGAACTCCGGGCCGATGGCGATGACGGTGGCTTTACCGCCTGCGTTCTTGGCCTGTACGATGGCTTCTTCGAGGGCGTATTCGTCCCACGGGTTGACGACAGTGGCGGCATCGCCCCAACCGACCGCGCCATTTGCGCCGACTTCTACTCGGGCCGCTGTATCCGGCGTACTGCGTGTAAAAACAACGACATGCAAGATAAAACCTCCTCTAATTCTTCCAATAACTATTGAGCGTTATTGTACTCGAAAAGATATAAAAATCGAATCGTGATTCGATTAAAGAACCCCCTAACCCCAGCCCTTCCACGTACACGAGGGAAGGAACAAGACGGAGGTTAGGAGGTTGGTTAGAAGAGGGCGTTCGGTGAAATCGTTAAGTTGCCCGTAAGGGGTTGTTGCTGTATGCTCAATTTAGCGATTGAAGGAGAGCATCACTATGACGAACCCGTTTGTAGCTTATGTTAGCGGCATCCCGACGCGTCCGACAGTCAAAGTGCGGACAGGGCCTAGCACGAACTACGATCCTCCCATGTTTGAAATCGCCGTCGGCACAGCCAACTTGCCTGTGCTGGAAGTGCGTCCCGATGAACAAGGTACCAATATTCAGGGGCGAACGTATCAATGGTTTCGCCTGCAATTCCCCAACGGACAAATCGGTTGGTCACGCGATGACCTGCTCACGGTCAGCGGTGATGGCTCGGTTTATGGATATGGCGTCATCGTCAATCCGACAGTGGCTGGTAATCTTATCCGCGCGTTTGTGCCAAATATACCTGCCGCACCAGTTGCACCTGTGGGCGTCGTGCCAGCTGCGCCTGTCGCGCCGATACCTGCGACACCGCCCGCGCCTGCTGCCCCTGCGCCAGCGATGCCTGCCGCGCCAACCTTGCCCTCAACACCCACCCAACCTGTGCCTGCCGTTGTCGTAACACCTGTGACGCCACCCGCACCGGCTACACCTGCACCGGCGGTTGTCGTCGTGCCCGTCATTATTCCGGTGACGACCACCGCACCCGCGCCGGTAGCACCTGCCGCTCCGGTTGCGCCCGCGCCTGCCGTGCCGCAACCCGCCGCACCGCCGCCTGTCGCACCGATACCCGCGGCGCCAACCAACCAGCCAACCGCCATTATCAAGACGATGGGGGCTGCACCGACACGTGTTGGCCCTAGTACGACGTTCGCACGCACCAGTACCCTGCTCAACCGCAATGGTCGCTATCCGATCCTGCAAATTCAGCGCGAGAATGCCGGACAAAATTATCGCTGGTTCCAACTCAACGCCAACGGGCAATCGGTGTGGATACGTGAAGACCTCGTGACCTATGACGGCGAAACTGCCGGGATGGGCTTGCCAACTGATCTGTATCCCTCGCCGATGAAGGACAATTACTGGTGGGTGCGCGGCTTCAATCTGGCGCGGGCGGCGCGTTACGGTCAGGCGACTTCGGCGGCTTTGGTCAAT
>JAABUG020134064.1:0-18709 GCA_011319215.2 Scortechinia acanthostroma
CCGTTGCAACTCGATAGTGCCTCTTAATCTAAGTCAGATCAGGCTCGTTTCTTCAACTGTTCTGAGCAAGTGCACTCGTCTTGTCTGCTTCGAGCTCCTCTCGCCGCTGTATCGTCTCTTTGGCCTTCCGAGCACCTCGAGCTCCCGTGACTCATTCCGCCAGTCAACCACCGATAAGAAGTCATTTGTGACCGACGTTTCCCACTTGCAATTCACTCCAGGCCCGGGCTACATTGCAACAACTATACTAAGCGTGAGGATATCGGTTCGTTTGAGCGTGAGATCTGCATCGCTGTACTTCAGTCTCGCCAAACCGGGGCCGGGTGCTGATATCTGGGTTCTTCGACTTTGTTTCACAAAGGAGTTGAAGACGCCTGATACCAGTTGTCCATTGCCTTCGCTGGCCCTTTTTATATACCAGCTCTCACCTCAGCAAGTTTTGCATTGAACGCCCCCTGGAACTCATGACTTGTTAATCCTCGGCTTCTGAGTCACACCATCTCCCTCACCCTTCAGCCTGGTGTTCGAAGGTAGCTTTATAAGTTACGAGACTTGTTTGTTATACTTTGGCATTAAAGTTACGATATCACGCAGCGTTTCTATCGTCTCTCGATTTCTTCTCACCTCATATCTTCTCGTGTCCTTCTACCGGACATAGCCCTTCACTCGAAACTCGTTCTTTACTCGTCTGATTCACTTTCATTCTGTGAAACGATATACAGATGAACCAATAACGGTCTCTACTATTTCCTTGCCTCGTCAGACCCTCCCTGGGTACTTTGAATCGCGCTCCGCGCCCACTGTCATCTCTCTCTTTTGTCATCATCTCATCTCCGGTATTTATATGAAAGTCTGACTCAACAATCGGTGTTTCGCTTTTCATCTTTTTCGGTTCTTTCTGTTCCCTTTATTCGTTGGTTCTCTTCGGTGGTCAAGGTCCTATTGGCATTGCAGACCTGATTTCCCTTCTTGATCATAATTTATAGCCTGGTTGCTTTTTCTTGCTTTCTGTTCTGCATTGGCCTTCTGAGAGCTCTCATACTGCCTGCTCGACCTTTCCTCATTGTCTAAAGAGTACTGCTCTCACGGACCGCCACCAGTCCTCTCTCAACGGACCATATACGCTTCATCAAACGGACGTCGTGCCATTCAAATCACCAGTCATGGATTGCTTGAAGAACAACTTTGTCAAAGGCCAGGTCTTGGATGGTCGCTTTAGGACCGTGGCTCCCTTGAACCATGGATCCTTTGGTATGGTCTTTCTCGCTACAGATCTCAAGACCGGTCAAGATGTGGCCATCAAGTGTTTGACCAAGGCACCATCCGATGATCCATCGGCTCCCTTTGCGATCGACGACCGGTTTGAAGAGCTTGATTGTCACAAGCGCCTTGCCTACCACCCGAATATCGTGAATCTCATTCACTCATTCGAGACGGAGGCTCATCTGTACCTCGTTCTTGAGTACTGCGCCAACGGCGATCTCTATGAAGCAATTCGGCTCAACCGCGGTCCCTTGGAGACGGAGCATGTTCGCGATTTCATGCTGCAGCTGGTTAGTGCTGTTGAGTTCCTTCACTCGAACGGCATGTACCACCGTGACATCAAACCGGAGAACATCTTCTTGACGCAGGACGGCACGATGAAACTCGGTGACTTTGGCTTGGCAACTCGCGCTGGTTGGTGTCATGAAGCGTGCGTCGGAAGCGACCGCTACATGGCCCCCGAACAGTACGATCCGGGTGCTAATGGTTATTCGCCTGCGAAAGCTGATATCTGGGCAATTGGCATCTGTTTGCTGAATGTCCTCTTCGCTCGCAATCCCTTTGCAACCCCCACTGAATCGGACATCCTCTTCGCGGATTACGTTCGCGATCGTCAGTCGCTGTTCGACATCTTCACCAACATGTCCCAGGATACTTTTGAGATTCTGAGAATTGCCTTGGCCATCGACCCTGAGAAACGCTCGCTCGCCGGTGTCCGTGATGCCCTCCTGCGGGCGGTTTCCTTTACTACCGACGACGAGGTATTGGACGATTTCTGCACCGACGACCGCGAGGTGGTTCCTGCAAGTGCCAACCGCGAACCTCTCCGGACCCCCTCGGTCCAGACCACATTTGCGCACCAAGGCGATTCTTTCCCCTGGGCCAAAGCTTTGCAATCCAGCCCACCCCAAGCCATCCGCCAACTGTCTGCTATTCCCGACAACGAGAGCTACTCCGAGGACCTCTTCCCTCCCTCGGAAGCCGCTGGTACTTCCTGGTTCTCAGTTCATGAGGGCACTCCATCCATGGCATCCGTTCTCGAATCCGCCTTGGGTGAGTCTTTCAAGTCTACTGCCTTCCGTCCGATTGCCCCTAGGCTCCCGCCTCCTTCGGATCCTGTGCCAATCACCGGTTCTCTTCCGAGCCATGCAACCAAACCGGTACCTTCTCTGTCCATGGTATTTGGTCGGAACAAAGAGGACCAGATCTCGAAGAGTTGGAGCGACCTTTGGGACGAGGAGGAGGAGTCTGAACATGAGGACGTCGTTTTCGAAGAGCGGCACGAGGCAAACTCCCGTAGCTGGAGCCATGAGAGCAGCGGCATGGATGTTCTTACTCCCGTGGCTGGGCTTCGTGAGCCTAAGTCGTCCTCGCTTCTCAATGTTCGATCTTCTGCGCAGGAGACGCCTTCCGCCAAGCCCGTCGACATCTCTGCCAAGTCACCTCTCGCCGAGGTGGGTACTCCTACCGTGAGGCCGGCTCCTCGTTTCTCGCAAAGCTCACCCAAGAAGTCGAATCTGGACAAGTGGGCTGCGCTAGGCGATAAGAGAAGAAACTACAAACCTACGGAAAGATCGTTCGGCCAGCAGAAGTCTTCAAACAGCATGAGTTGGCGAAGGGATTGGGGCCTTGGATCATCAGGATTCGACTACGGATCTTGGGCCAAGAAAGATAACCTCGCGCATCAGGACCGTCGCCGCCGCCCGTTCCCGGAGAAGGGTAAGCGCCGTGATGCCGTGGAATCTCCAAAGGCCATCAAGCCTTACATCCCCAGCGGTTACGATGGAAGCATCGACGAAGATCTCGACCTTGTGGGTGGCTGGCACGACCTCCACCTCTAACGCCATCATCATCATTCTCAACATCCTCCTGTCCCCTTGTGACCAACATCCTTTCCGTCCCGTTGTTCCGTCTCAACCGTTTTGGAAGAAGAGCAGAGAAAACCTATATACGTCACTTTACTTTCTTCTTTTTTGATTTCCCCTTCAAAACTTTTCTCGCCTCTCCCTATTTTCATTGAGAAAAACAAAGCGCACTCTCTCATAGATAGAATTTCTTGTTCGGCATTGGAGCGCGTGGTCGTGCCTGTCGTTTTTATTTCTGTATATTATAGCTCGCTCTGGAGCATGCAAGCGGAGGCGGCGAGCAGTTCAAAAGTGACTCATCAACTGATTAGCCATTGGGATTGTATTCCAAGGAGGTTGGGCGCTCTGTTCGAGTTTAGCATTATGTGTTCACATACTCTTCAACATCAAAAAGGTGCAATGTGTGACGGTTTGGGCAATGGCACAAGGGCAAGGAGGGATGATGCATGGTGAGAGAGATGGATGAATCCTCTGCAGGAGTCTCAAGGAAGAGCGAAAAAGGAAAAAAGCTGCGGGAATAGCGACTATTGTTCTCTTCCACTTTCTGTCTATTGTTGGCTCCTTCAAGAGCCAAGGCGCTGTACTGTATGTAGCTAGGTGGAACAGCTGATTAGGTGGGCTGTGAAGTGGACAATACTCCAAGAGATAGTCCTGAATCAACAATTTCTCGTGAATTTATTTCCTCTGTACTCTACTTAGTCTAGCTGCCTTAGTATGACTCCATCGCGATGCATTCTCGAGGCGGTGACAAGTGTCCAAAAGGCGGTCACAGGAGACAACCGCAGCAGTCTTACGCAGAAAGCCACCTGCACCTCGACCTGATGTAGGGACACATTCCTCCGCCCGGCCTGCGATTGTGGACACAGTTTCATTTTTTACTCCGATATGTCTAATTAACAGTGGCTATCGTTTTTACGGGAAAAAGCGGTGTTCGAAACCTGCCTTGCTCGCCTCTTTCTTCCATCTTCTTTCATTCTTTGCGACACCTGGCCCAAGCAAGCGCCAGCCGAAAGCACGCAGTAAGCCTGCTTTTCTTATTTTCACTTTATTCTCCCGAGCGCTGACGCCATTATGCATTACTCTACATGATTTACAGAAGGCAATGTACACACCATGAATATGATCTAGTTGAATGCTTCAAGATATTTCCCGACATCGCTTTATCAGTGGCGACTTCTGGTCAACCGGTCAAGCGTGCCAGCAGGAAGTTTAGCGGATAACGGCTTTGACTCGGGCGTACCTTTCCCCCTCTGCAGCGCCGTGTGCATGATGATTTGGAGGCGATGTGCTGGCGCATCTCTCCTTCATTTGGCCGCCCTCGCCCTGCTTGCGGCTGGAGAAGCGGCACGGGAGCGCTCACAGCCAATATGCCTGGCAAGGGGCTGGCGGGATACTGAGGCCGAGTTTATTCGGTGGCCTGTCTGCGTGGAGACTCGATGGAGTAGAGCGGGGACTACCGTTACTGGGGGGCCGTCTGTTACGGTGTCGACGATTTCAGACGTTTCGTCCCCTAGCAGCACCGCCAGCCCTGCGGAGGAGCAAGAGCTGGACACGGATTCGCCTCTCGATAACGCCAAGTTTCTCTCCTTTGAAGATTGGAAGAAGCAGAATCTAGCAAAGGTTGGCCAGTCCGCGGAGAATGTGGGGGGCAACCGGCGGAGTGGCGTGGCAGGGAACGAGAGCCGACGACGGCCTACGGGGATCAGTAACGCGCTGGATTCGCTTGGAGAGGACGCGGAGATTGAGCTTGACTTTAGTGGGTTCGGGGCTGACACGCCGGAGGCCGCGCGACCGCCGTCGTTTGGCTCGGGGGTGCACGTGGGAGAAAGCGCGGGGTCGATTGATAGCGGACTTGGTGGAGATGGGAGTGCTCCGTCTCCCGGGGTTCTGCGGTCAGGCACGTCGCGCAGGAAAGATGCTGGGACTACGTGCAAGGAGCGGTTCAATTACGCCTCCTTTGACTGCGCTGCTACGGTGCTCAAGACGAACCCCGAGTGTCAGGGCTCGTCGTCCGTACTGATTGAGAACAAAGACAGCTACATGCTGAATGAGTGTCGGGCCAAGAATAAGTTTCTGATTCTCGAGCTGTGTGACGATATCTTGGTGGACACTGTGGTTCTTGCGAACTACGAGTTCTTCAGTTCCATCTTTCGTACCTTCCGGGTCAGCGTCTCGGATCGATACCCGGCGAAACCGGACCAGTGGAGAGAACTGGGGATTTTTGAAGCCAGGAATACCCGTGAAGTTCAAGCTTTTGCGGTGGAGAACCCGTTGATCTGGGCTCGGTATCTGAAGATTGAGTTTCTGACGCATTACGGAAACGAGTTCTACTGCCCTCTGAGTCTCATCCGCGTCCATGGAACAACTATGCTGGAGGAATACAAGCATGATGGCGAGGCTAGTCGAGTTGACGATGAGATTGTTGACGAGGCTTTGGAGCCGGACCATGCCGTGGACGCGGAGATTGCAGAACAATCTGAAAATCCGTCGAACGGTGCAGAAACCCGTGAAGGTATGGGCAGGGTAGTGCAGGCTCAGATCCAGGATACTTGCCCAAACCCAGCACAAGGGCTTGAGAGGCTTCTGGCGAGTTATCTAGATTCTGAGACATGCAGTGCGCAGGATAGACCAACAGGACCTGGTGGCCAGGAGAGAGATGACGCAGCTGACCAACATCACCCGCCTCCGAGGGAGACCATTCCATCAGGTACCGAGGATTCTGTGCCTAGTGTGCCCGGTTCGGTCAATGGTACCAAAGAAACAGCCGATGCTCGACGAGCTGCTGGACAGTCCGGGGCAGACGGCGTCCCTTCTCCCGCTTCGACGGCAACCATGTCTGAGACTGTGCAGCACGATACCACGTCGGAAGCAGACCAGAAATCTACAGCCTCATCCCAGGAAGAGCAAGTTCCTCCGGTGGACTCAACCAAATTCTCTGCGACTCAACCACCGTCGCCTAACCCGACTACACAAGAGTCGTTTTTCAAGTCTGTCAACAAGCGGCTGCAAATGCTGGAGTCAAACTCGACTCTGTCTCTTCTGTACATTGAGGAGCAGTCGCGTATTCTGCGTGATGCGTTTAGCAAAGTCGAGAAGCGCCAGTTGGCGAAAACTTCTACCTTTTTGGAAAATCTGAACGTGACTGTTTTGAATGAACTGAGACAGTTCCGCGAACAGTACGATCAGGTTTGGAAGTCGGTTGCGTTGGAATTTGAAACTCAGCGCATCCAATATCACCAGGAGATATTCTCCTTGAGTGCGCAGCTGGGTGTCCTGGCAGACGAACTGGTCTTCCAGAAGCGAGTCGCTGTGATTCAAAGCATCATGGTCCTTTTCTGCTTTGGCTTGGTCTTGTTTTCTCGGGGCGCAGTGAGCAGCTATATGGAGTTCCCCAGCGTGCAAAACATGGTGTCTCGATCCTACAGTTTACGATCGTCCTCTCCGCCATTTAGCTCGCCCTCCATGAGTCCCAGTTCTACCAGGCCGACGTCCTCATATCGAGGCGGCCACAGGAGGAATATTTCGGACGACGCGCCGGACAGTGTGCCCAGCCCTACTATCGCATACTCGCCGCCAACACCAACGTCGGAGACATCAGCGCCATTGGAGTCGGAGAAACGAGAATCATCGCCAACTGGCGATCTTGTATTGCCAGACATTGAACCTCCTCAGTTTCGGTCGCAAAGCAGCCCTCCTGTCCTGAAGGGCGGCGAAGACACCGACGACGGGGATTCAGACGCTGATGGATCCGTGGAAACATGAGCGCAAGCGCACCTATTAGGCGTTGATACGGCTCAGGAGGCTCGACGTGATGTCCAGTGTCACAAGGGAAGCCATATCCGAAGAACGGACGGCTGTCACTCGGGCGATCCACGGGATACAGAGTGATAAAGAGTTCTGATACAGCGGAATGCTAATTCCTGCCATTCCTGAGACGCAGGCTTACAAAGAGAGTTCTCGGCTTCAGCTGAACGCTAATTTAGGCCTTGTCACCAGGCCTTGCGAGGAGTCAACAAAGAGACGTTGACTAGGGAACACACTGGCCTCATGTGACTCGTCTGTTTTCTTTATTCTGCAACAGTATTAACTGCTGTAAAATAACAGATGAGCAGTATCGACTTTTATATTTCCATTTTATCTTTGTACGTTTAGGAGTGATGTACAGGATGTGGGCGGTTGTACTCGATACCTTATCGTTGTGTCTATGTGTATACATTTGTTTAGATACCACTATGATTATGATTGAATGACAGACTTATGTATGACCTGCCTGAAGGATCAATTTTGATTACTAGCTAAATCTTCTTGTTCTCTGCAAATGATGATGTCAAGCATAGCAGCGCCAGATTTCCAGTGCCAGAAGCAGTTGCCATGACAACAATCGACATGGTTTTTCTTTCTCTGCTTATCCATCGCTGCCTCCATCCAGGTCATTCATTCATTCTACATATTTCCCTGCCATTACAATCCTTCCCACAATCTAAACTACAATTAGCACAGACTTTATACTCTCGTGCTGAAAGCCCTCCGAGATCTCGAACAAGAACGCAGAAATCGCATCTGAAAATCCACCCCTTGTACAATGGACTCCACAACCAGCGCCCCTCTGGCCGACCGGTCAACAAACACCCATCTCGCTGCGAACCAGGACAAAGTGACCGATCTCAAGTCCGCGTCGGCGTCAGGGAATCTGGATCTGACCTCGATGGAGTATCATCGGTCGGTCCTGCAGGGTAAACTGCAGAATGGAGATAAGTGAGTTTCCGTTTCCCGTGGTCGAAATCTGATTGCTTGGAGGGATGCGAGCAGAAAACTCTGTCCTGGTCATGCATTGTGCATTTCATTTCAGTTGAAAGGAGATTAAAAAGAGAAGGCATGCTGATTGTATTTTGCCAGAAACCAAGCAAGCTATGTTTCTCCCTCGGATGATATCATGAGTCCCTGCTCGAAGAAGCTGAGTGATCTCAAGGGCAAGCGGTTCAAGAAGTATGCCTCCCAATATACCTGATTATATTGATTTTCCCTTTGAGCGAGATGAGAGAGATGCTAACAGCTCGTGCAGCGCTGGAAAGCCCCAATCGCTCTTCGCCAAGCTGGGCAAGAAGAACTTTGAGCAGAGCTCGGCGGAACATAATAACAAGAATGTTGGAGATGACGGTACGGCGTAGTCATGTCAATCTGTCAATCGCTTGATAGTATGCTGGGCAGAGGGCTGGATGTTGCTATCTTGCCTTTTCCTCATGTTGGTGCGCTGGTCGCATCGTTGGAGGGAAATGGGAGCATACATAGCATGATCTCTCGGTCTGAGTCCTCTGCTTTAGCATTTACCATCTTCGATAACCATGGGCAGGCCTGTGTGATTACGATTGGTTGACATGGTAAGGCTGATACTGTTGTCTTTGGGTTTCTGATTGCTTGGTTTTTCGGTCTGGGGTTCATACGGAGATTCTGTGGGATAATAGAGGAATTGGGAATGGACTTGTGTCTCTTTTTTGGTCTTTTGTCTTGTATCGATGATCCGTAATGGTTACTTGGGGAAATAATGAAATCATGTCGCTGTCTTTGACATAGTGTCTATCTCTCTGGCGCTGGGAATGTTCGGTAAACCGATACCCTCGGATCAACCATCCTTCGACCCTTGATATTGTAATATCAAATCAACTATCGGTTGTCAAATAGTCTTTCGTCTCGTTATTCTTGCATCTAGTCTACCTGTAGCACCGTCCCTCTTTGTTCTGCAGCATCAACGGTCAGAACAGCGGGTCAGCCGAGGTTCAGACTTGGTGCTCGGCAGCTTCTCCGCAAACCGCGGGTTCTCCGCAATCAGCTCCTGTCTCGACCTCGTATGATCTGATCCTCTCGGCTACAATCTCCTGCTCAGCTTTATAATCATCTCTTTGCCCTACTTCATCTGTCCGGATTCTTGATTTTCTAGTCCACAGTACCTCGCTAGCTCACTCCCTTTCGTTGAACCGCATACACAACATGTCCGCCTCCACACGAATCCCCTCCATCGCCCAGCCCTTTGTAAGCGATCGGGCAAAGAAGGTCCTGGACCTGGTACGTCGTCTCTCCACATTCCACCCTCAGATATTTGCTAATC
Source organism: Scortechinia acanthostroma (assembly GCA_011319215.2). Classification (NCBI taxonomy): domain Eukaryota; kingdom Fungi; phylum Ascomycota; class Sordariomycetes; order Coronophorales; family Scortechiniaceae; genus Scortechinia; species Scortechinia acanthostroma. The sequence continues at coordinate 9,232 of JAABUG020134064.1, forward strand.
CCTTTCCGCCGCAGGTCGAAGAATTCGTCGAGAAAGACTGCATCCCCGCCGAAGCTCTATTCCAGGCCCAGCTCGGCGAAGGCCAGAAGAGATGGCAGACTACCCCGGCTGTGCTGGAGGAGCTGAAGGCCAAGGCCCGGAAGCTGGGTCTGTGGAACATGTTCCTGCCCAAGAATCACTTTTCTCAGGGTGCGGGGCTTAGTAACCTGGAGTATGGGCTTATGGCTGAGTATCTTGGCAAGAGCAAGCTTGCTTCTGAGGTGGGTGACTTCAATCGCATTATCAGATACTTGGAAAGGGTGCTGACAGCTGACGGGACAGGCGACGAATAACTCTGCCCCTGATACTGGTAACATGGAGGTGTTGGCCAAGTATGGCAGTGAGGCGCAGAAGAAGCAGTGGCTTGCTCCTCTGCTCGACGGCAAGATCCGCTCTGCTTTCCTCATGACCGAGCCTGATGTTGCCTCGAGTGATGCTACAAATATTGAGCTGAACATCCGGCGCGAAGGCAATGAATATGTTCTCAACGGGTCGGTAAGTAACGTCCACTCTTCTTTGCTTGGATCATACTGACCAAGTAGAAATGGTGGTCGTCCGGCGCTGGTGACCCCCGTTGCGCAATCTACCTGGTCATGGGCAAGTCTGACCCGACCAACCCCGACCCCTACCGCCAGCAGTCCGTCATCCTCGTGCCCGCCGGCCTCCCCGGCATCACCGTGCACCGGATGCTGACCGTATACGGCTACGACGACGCCCCACACGGCCACGGCCACATCACCTTCAGCAACGTGCGCGTGCCCGTCTCGAACATCGTCCTAGGCGAAGGCCGCGGCTTCGAGATCATCCAGGGCCGCCTAGGCCCGGGCCGCATCCACCACGCAATGCGCACCATCGGCGCCGCCGAAAAGGCCCTCGAGTGGCTCATTGCCCGCGTCAACGACGACCGCAAGAAGACCTTCGGCAAGCCGCTGTCCGCCCACGGCGTCATCCTCGAGTGGATCGCCAAGTCGCGCATCGAGATCGACGCCGCCCGCCTCATCGTCCTCAACGCAGCAATCAAGATCGACCAGGGCGACGCCAAGTCCGCCCTGAAAGAAATCGCCCAGGCTAAGGTCCTGGTGCCGCAGACCGCCCTGACCGTCATCGACCGCGCCGTCCAGGCCTACGGCGCTGCCGGTGTCTGCCAGGATACCCCCCTGGCCAACCTGTGGGCTATGATCCGGACGCTGCGCATCGCTGACGGTCCCGATGAGGTCCACCTGCAGCAGCTTGGCAGACGCGAGAACAGGGCGCGCCAGGAAGCCATTGTCGCCAAGTTGAAGTACCAGAGAGAGGAGGCGGAGCGCTTGCTGTCGGCTAGTGGATTCCAGAAGCCCAAGAGTCATCTGTGATGACCTTCCTTCATTACAAAATGATCAACAAAATATCCGTAGTATGCAGCACAATAAGAATATCTCTTTCTATACCAATACCAGTTTTTTATTATCGTACTACAAGGCATTATCAAGTGAAGATAGTAACTAAACAAGGGACTGCAAGGGTGCACATCATGAATAGAGCATCTAACTCCGGTATCCAAGACAATCATGTTACTACTTTTCGCAGATGATGCAATTCATCTAAGATAAAAAACCATCCCATGGTATCTGCTACCACCAAAGACATGAAAACAATCACAGAAATGCATCACTCGCCAGCGAGTTGTCAATTTGTCATACTTCAGTAGTACGCATCATCCTCCGCTTTCGTGCGCGTAGCCTTAGCCCTCTTCTTGTTCCCCTTGAAGTGCTTCTTCGAGTTGCCGCGCACCTCCGACACGTCCACCCCTCGCTCCAGCGCAACCATCAGCCGCTCCTTACGGCCGGTCAGCTGCTTTCGCATCTGCTGCCCTTGTTCGGTGTATTGGGCGTTGAAGGGAAGGGTGAGACGACCGGCCGAGCCCTTCGCGCCGTCGCCGAAGAATCCCGTGTCGAGATTCCGTGACCGCAAACCCTGAACGGGCTGCCCTTGCTTGGAGGATGAGCCCGGGGACAAAAGGTCTGCGTCGTCGTCGAGTTCCTCGCCGTCGGCGTTGGCCTGCGCGGTTTTTGCGAGCATTGCCTGTCGGCGGGCTGGGAGGTGGGCGATGTCGTACAGCTCGCGGTTGTACTCCAGCGGATCGATGGGTTCTTCGCCCTCTGGTACGGGGGGCGGGTGGCAGAAGAGAAGTTTACCGTTGACGTAGTCCTTCAAAATGTAGCGGGCCGCGCGCGACTCGTCGGGCTGGCCTTGACCGGTGGTAGCGAAGCCACGAGCTCTGGCGTAGGCTCGTAGGAGATCGTGGGCGTTTGGGATGCCCGTGCCGCCTTCTTCCAGCGGGCGAGTGTGGATTTTAACGCCGTATAGATCCTCCAGGAAGTGCTTGGGGACACGCTGCGCGACCAGTCCAGCTGGACCGGTGAATTCGCGCTGCTGGTCGATGGGGAGGACACCGTTACACACCAGTTCGGCCTTGGTTGTCGCGAAGTTGGGGAAGACCAGACCGGGACAGTCGCAGAGCATGATCTCCGGCGACAGGTAGAGGGTCTGGAAGTGTTTCGTCTTTCCTGGTGTAGCGGAGACAGATACCTTCTTTGCGCCGAGGAGGGCATTGATGGTACTAGACTTTCCGACGTTGGGGTAACCGACCAGACCGATAGTTGTCTTCGGCTTGCGCTGTCCTTCGCCACCGCCATTATCCGGAAGTGTGTCCGGAGTGATAGACAGGAAAAGTTCTTCCAACTCCTCCACGTCGAGAATGTCCGTCCGCCGGGATTTAGTGTATTCCGGCAGCTCGAGTCCTCCATCGTGCTCGGTTTGGTCATCGCCCTCAGTTGATGCATCCTTCGCATCTTGTTCATCCTTGATATTCATCGAATTGGTCGCATCGGCGAGATCATCCGCGTCCTCTTCCTCGCTCTCACTGTCTGATTCTTCCTCCAGAAGCCGAGCCTCATTCTGCTCCTTGGCCAGCTGAGCCGAAAAAAATCGAAAGTTGATATTGTTGCGCTCAAAGTACTCAGCCCACATCTCTCGTTGTTTCTCAGTAAGCATATCCGCCTTGTTGACAAGCAACAGGTTCTGCTTCTTGGGGTCGATCTCCTTCACATAGTTTTCGAGATCCTCCGAGCGAAACATCAATGGATTCCGAGCATCGACAATCTGTACAACCAGGTCCGAACGTTCAATGACACGCCACAGCTGGCGCCAGACCTCCAGATTCCGCTCAAAGGGCGTCATCAGAAGATCGTTGTTCTCCTGAAGCTGCGCAAGTCCTCTCCGCCACTCCAGAAAGCTCTCCCTTTCCATCGTCTCCAGCTGATCCCTGGTCGTTGTGGAATCCCATTTCGGTCTTCTCGGCACGGTCAAGCTGCCCTTATGCTCCTGATGCTTCTTCCTGGCCGACTTCTCCTCCGACGCGGAAAGAAGGTAGGGGTTCTTTTGATCCGTGTGAATGATCTTGATATTGCTCATCTTCTCCGCAGTAAAGTCGGTGCCCGCCAGCTCGGCGGTGCTGAGGAATTCATCGAGGGCGGCCTGCTCCGTGATGCTGCGCATCTTCACCCACGACGCTTCTCTGGCAGCATTGGTGATATAAGTACTGCCATCCTGCGCCGTACGAGTAATGGCACTGTTATGCGATACTTTCTTCTGGTTCGATGCTTTGCCCTTGCCGAATCGATCCTTCATCAGGGTGTTTCCCAACCCGACGGAATTTTTGGATTTTGCGAGGACCATGGTGGCGATGTGTGCAGCTGAATCAGCTGTCTTTCCACCACTATTAAAATACTTCTTTCCCTTGTAGAAACACTTATATCCTTTGTGAGGTCTTATTAAGGGAAAGAAAGGAAGTGTTAATCCTCGAAGGCAAAAGAAAGAGAAAAGTAGTATTATTAATGATGGTTGAAGATTTGCAGAGAAAAGAAAAACCCCGCGTGGATAAGATAAGATGCTGACTCATCCAGCTTTGATAATCGTTGCGACAACCAACAACAATTGCGGAAGAGAAAGAGAAATTCAGGACTAGAATGTCATTGCTCTAGCTAGTACTGACTTTCAGATTTATTAAGTGACCCTTTGACTCCAGACTTCATTGTGTAGATAGGTATTGACAGCGATGTTTCTGCCCAAGGCATGAACCTGCTGATAAGAGCACGTGACCCGATAACATCCCACTATCGCGAAATTTTGATTTTTGATCTCCGAAAGAGACTGAAAAGAGTCTGAGAGAGCAGATTGGCAGTCATAATATCAGATCAACAAGATGCCTCCTCGCAAACAGTGGATGTACGTTGACTGATGTGTCCCTTTGATGCTCGCCGGCAATGACTAATTCCACAGCACAGTGATAAGAAAAATGCCACCACATACCAGCTCTTCCACCGATCTCAGAATGATCCTTTGATTCACGATCCTGAGGCGGACGATCGTGTCCTGCATCCTGTGTATGGACCGCCGCTTCCAGTCTCAGAAGGCTCGAAACGCTCCAAAAATCTCTCAGATCTGAGCAGCGAATTCGGATCAGATTCCGTTAGGCACAATGAGGGCGAGGCTGCGAACTACGGCATTTACTACGATGACTCGAAATACGACTACATGCAGCATCTGCGGGAGCTGGGAACAGGTGGCGGCGAGTCGTACTTTGTGGAGGCTACGAGCAAGGGAAAGAGCAAGGCCAAGGGGATGAAGCTGGAAGATGCCCTGAAGGAACAAATGACTCTGGAAGATACGAGGAGCGAGTTTGGGCCCGGCAGTGTCTACGGTTCTGAATATACTTCGGAAATGCGCTCGACCGCTTCAACCTTCTCTCGCAAACCGACATACCAGGACCAACAGGATATTCCCGATGCGATTGCAGGTTTCAAGCCTGACATGGATCCCCGTCTTCGTGAAGTGCTCGAGGCGCTCGAGGACGAGGAGTATGTCGATCCGGATGATGAGGAGGATGTCTTTGGTAAATTGACCAGCCAAGCGGAGGAGCTGGATCCACACGACTGGGAGGACACACTGTTTGACGAAGAAGACGAAGACGACGGCTGGGAGTCTGATGCAACAGAAAAAGCACCCGTGCAGACGGACACTACCGAGGCCAAGGTGAACCACGGCGGTGTTCCTCTCCCTCAAAAATCAGATGACGAGGAGCCTGGAGAACTGCCAAGCCACGACACACCCGCTCCAGACATGGACCCCGAGGATCAGGGATGGATGCGCGAGTTCGCCAAGTTCAAGAAAGACGCCAAAGTGAAAGCCGCGCCAGTAGCACCGCCGAGTATCGTCCCCTCGGAGCAGCGCAGCACTCTCGCTTCTACCATCTTCACCGTCGGGGGCACGCCGATCCGCAAAAAGAAGCGCAAGGGCGCACTCACCAACCCCTCAGCGTACTCTATGACGTCGTCTGCTCTGGCCCGTACCGAAGGCCACCGACTTCTTGACGACCGATTCGACAGGATAGAGGCGCTCTATGCTCTCGATGAGGAAGGCGAGGAGTACGACGATAGCATGTCCATGGTCAGTGGCATGACCGGCATGACCGGCATGACTGGAATGACCGGCATCTCCACCGTTTCATCGCAAGCACCCAGCCTCATTGACGCCAACGGGCGGGAGGTAGCCCCGCGACACAACTTCAATGAGGTCATGGACGATTTCCTTGCCGGATGGGATGATAAGACGAGCGCCCAGGCGAAGCGTAAGGGCGCCAAGGCCAAGAGAGGCAAGAACGGCAACGAGGCGATTGGAATCAAGATGTTGGATGAGATTCGATCTGGTCTCGGGCCCGCCAGAGTGCCAGGGAAGGTTCCTGGCCGGGCATAATTCTCCTTCAACGAACTGCGACGATACATGTTCATTTTCTCCAGCTAAAAGCTTTGGCATTGGGCGTTCGGGTTCATTTTAGACCATATCCACACGTTGTTTCCACGTTATTTCATGAATGGAGTATGTTGCGTTTCCTTGCATTTATATATGTCCATATTAGAAGCAGTAGTTGAAAGTTCACCGCAATGGAGGGCTATCTGCCAATTGAGGTCTTTTTTCTCCTCTACCTATATATACAAGTGGCTATATAATACATGGGTATATGGATTCATCCAATCTTCTCAGGCGCAGAAAGATCCTCTCCAGGAGGATGCAAATCATAGAGCACCCCCAACCTTCTCCACGATCCACATCGCCAATCGCACCTTCCAAGAGACGCGTCTTTCAGTTCGCCGTAGATCCTCGCGCGAGATCGCTTGCGAATCTCTTTGCAGCCAGTCGGTCTCAGCCCCCATTTTCCGTTTCAATTCCTGGTCGTTCGTCACGACCAGCGCACCAACTTCCAAATCCAGGCTGTAGCTGCGCTTTGTGTAGTTGCTGCTGCCGACAAATGTCATGCTGGGGTGTTCTTCCTTGGGGAGAGTTATCCACAGCCCCTTGGCGTGATAAGTCCAGCCTCCTGGTTCCCCGACGGTCCCGCGTCGCCATTCTTTGAGCTGGATGGAGTTTGTGCGCTGTGCCTCTGCGACTCGGTCCAGGAACCTCGCTGAAAGATGTGTGTAGGCGGCAGGGAGCATGCCAGAAACTCCCGGAGAGCCGTAGAATCCATTGGCCCATGGGGAAGCGGTAAGCACGGTGCCTCGAGTAGTCGAGGCGGTGTGAGAGGTGGATGTGCTTGCTATAAGGAGAGAAGAAAGGACGGGATGTATGTTGAAGTAGCCAGCGGTGAAGAGCCAGCGGGCACCAGAGAAGACAGGGGAAGACGAAAGGAGGCGTAAAATAGCTGTAACCGCCGGGAACTCGGTGGAAGTATCAGGCTTCAATAGCGGCGTGAACTGAGCCACAGGGTATACGAGTGTTTGACTCGTCGAATTCCATTCAACCGCTGGCTTGATTTTAGAGGGAGGCTGGATGAGGGGGTGCAAGACAGTCGTTGAATAGGAGACGAATTCTTCCGGGTCATCCAAGGGACAAGGGGCGCCGTTGGACGTCGGCCAGTCCAGTAGGTATCCTGAAGCATTATGTGGATCCGGTAGAACCTGAAAGCTGAGGTTGCATACAGCGTCATGTATGCCTGCATAGTAATCGGCCAGTTCTTTGCTCTGAAAAACATGGTACCTATCTAAACGGTTGGTGAAATAATCTTCTGAGAGGTTCGCTCTGTAGAATTCATCATCAGCTCATTGTTATGCATTGTGTCTCATAATCTCGTACCCAGAAAGCATAATCTCATCATCAAAGCCATACAGCTTCATGTGCTGAAGACCCCAGCCTTCATTGATCCTCCGAGGAATCCATTTCTTCCTCAGTCCTGTCAGATTGGGTGTGTGGAACATCCGAATATCAACCCTATCCAGTCCATGTTCAGCGACCAGAGATGCCAGGAGAGAAGCGCAAGAAGGATTTGGAGTCTCCCGAGTCCCTCGTAACGCATCGGTGAGGATGGATACTTTGAGCTCGGGATTATCGCGAAGCGCCTGGTTTATGGTCTCGATAAGCTCATGTTCCGCTTTGCCTATGTATAAAGTAGAAAGGTAGATTCGTTTTTTGGCATTCCGTATCTTATCCTGCATTCCAAGTAGTGAGCACAACACTGGTCTATATCGACTGCCCATTCTACTTACCTTGAGTGTGCTATAGAAACTTGCGGGGGAATCCAAAATAGTGACTTTGGAAGCCGGAACCTCAAACCGAGGCGCCACTCGATCCAATTCTACCGTAATTGTACCCAAAGGAGAGACTATGGAGGGCGCAACCGCGCTGGCGTTTGTTGTATAGGCGGAGAATTTGCGGTCATAAAGCCTTCTCCGAGCAATCGGCCTGCGCCCGGCGCATCGCAGAGCGTTGCCTCCGATGCGTTGAAACATTCTTACCCAAAGCTCCCTGTCTACCGACCGACGAGAGGCTGCAAGATCAAGACCGAGACTCCATTGACATCGACGCTTTCGCAAAGATAGAACCGAAGGGACATATTTCGGCACTTGGATGATCGAGTGCAAACACTGCAAACAGGATCCGCGCTAGACCGCATCTGGAGAGCCTTTGACCTTCATCGTGACGGGCTGCCCGCTTCCCTATCTCGAACCTCAGCTTTACAGACTGCCGACCAGCTCAATCGCTGTATATCGCTCAAGATGTCGACCATACTGCGTACATTGCGGAATCTGAGGAGGATTGGATTCAAGGTTCGCCTTCAGATCAGACTCGGAGCCTCGGAACCGTTGTACTAATCTCTTTCACCCTGCACAGGAATATGGACACCAGATGCAGGTACGGTATCCGAAGATACGATGGAGGGAGTCCGTGATCGGACGGGATGCTTTGTTTGGATGATGACTTACTCTCTTGCCTCTTCGGCTTCACTTTGACAGTACATGGGTATGACTTACCCGCGATTAGTCGGCCGCGACAAGTGACTAATGCAAGCACGATTTATAGGTGATACCAAAGCTGGCACCTTGATCGCTACCGACCGCTACGGCAATAAGTACTACGAAAACATGGAGGAGGAGCTTCCTCGTGAGTGAACGAGCCAGCTGTCAATGGGTCGCTGATAATAACTGTTGCAGTCCGGACAAGATGGGTCGATTACAAGGAGAAGGAATATGACGCCTCACAGATCGAGCCTGGCTGGTGAGAATATCCCAAATGGTCACGATGCAACTGTTCCCGAAATAAGACCGCTAAAATCAATATAATGCTCAGGCACGCCTGGCTGTCTTACATGGTGGATGCGCCTCCAACCCAAGACAAGATCCTGCAGACGGGTCTCCGCGCTTGGGAATTGTCCGAGCACAGGCCTACCTTGACTCTCAGCCGAGGCGCTTACAAGACCTATTCCACGTTAGTATCCCCGTATCCCCTTACGAGAGTTTGCCTCGTTCAGGCCTGAATTGTCCGCTATGAGGCCCTCCTTCAATGCGCAACCACTAACCCCATTTTCCAATAAAGTGTGAAACCCAAGTACTCCGCTTGGACCCCAGTTGCCGCTCCTCGGTAGACGGAATTGACGAGATGATAGAAGTGGAGGTCAGGCATGGCTGGCGCAAGCTTCGTTTAGTTACTTTGACCCTCTAGCCATTACCTCTGTGGTTGGGGATGTGTAAATAAGGATGTTCTATTACTCGTTCGATTTTATCAAAAGGATTTAAGCTAAATTTCTGCTTCTCGCCTGACAGTCAGATGCTATATGTCCATAATTATCAACAGAGGATATCATGAAGGTATCTTTGTAGCCAAGAAATATCACAGCAAATGGCTCTAGGACAATCGGACAAAAGGTATCCTGATCTAAAGAACATAGAGGCCGGAGCCTATATTTGACCAATGTCGAATTGGTCGCCGATCTTCTAGCTCAACGCACCACCACAAAACCTCCTTCAACTTTTCGATATCTCCGCTTGCCTCATGAGCGCGGGAGAGCGCATACCAAGCCTCAGAGCTATCCCAGGCGGTGCCACGCTTTGTCAATGCCGACAAGAGG
>JAABUG020134284.1:0-18605 GCA_011319215.2 Scortechinia acanthostroma
GAGATCCATCGTCTTGCTGGAGAAGAGATTCGTGTGGAAGATGAGGTCGATACCGCCGTGCTCCTGTATCCCCATTGCGTCAATACATACATATAGATAACTCATTCGGTCTCCGTTTTGGTTGGAAGGAACGGTATCATACCTTCCCTGCTAGCGCCATGCACCGCGACGTCAAGAGGTCCGAGTTCGACAGCTTCGTCGTCAACATGCCGAATTTGGTGTCGCTGATGAAGTTGACCATGTCCTCGACTTTTTGCTGGAGAGGGGGGTCCTCGAGGCTCCTGGCCTTGTAGGGGTCAACGGGCTTGTTGCCGCTGCTTGTGTTGATTGTGGACGACATTGTGTATGGCTCAGATAGACAGGATGAGAAATCAATGAGCAGTCGTTTTCACTTGGTAGAGTACGGGGTATAAAAAAGACGACGAGGTGGGCAGTATATATACGCCAGCAACGGGTACGATTATCGGCTGTTCCGATCCCAGATGGACTGACGTATAGGGAGGTCCAGCCAATCAAACACGGTATCTGACAAGGGGCAGCATAAGGTAGGTCCAGAGATGACTGTGTCTGGAGTACATGTATGCATCGGTGACGATGATGTTGTTGTATGCCAGGTCGATCATCGACATCTGGCGTAGCGGTGACGTCAAAGCAGCATCAACCCAAATTCTTCTCGGGCAATTACCTCTCGAGAGGTAGTTGTGTAATCTTAGTGTCTATGTAGCCGTAATGCAAGAATCAATGGTCGTTCTGCGGCATTGTTCTCGTTGATCAGAGTGAAGGAGTGGAAATGGCAGCGAAGCCCGGCATTCAAGCCACTACTAATACATCTAGCTGATTTCGAGTCCGAAGTTAAGATGATCGGATGCGGAACAAGGACTCTCGAAATATGATATTCGTATATTAGGATTAGTACTATAGATGACTATCTCTACAAATTATCCCTCGCCTTCATATGGGTAAGACGACGGCTAGAGGCATGATTGTCATCGTGAGAATTCCAGAATGGTTCAAGCGCTGGATGATCACTGCTAACCACAAAATGGCTAGAATGCATAGCGAGATGATTCTCGGGTTATTGGAACGTCTCAAGTACGTTACTTGTCTCGAACGAAGCCGAAGTCGAAGAAGGAGACGATGTGGGCTCGATGAAAGCTCACGCTTCGTGCGATGCTGATGTCAAGGACACCTTGGAAGATTGGTCTCGCCTCCACGATTCCCAGGCCTCACGCCGACTATACGGGGAAGGAGGCGACTTGGCGCATAATTTCTGTGGCATGTAACTCGGGGGTCTTCATTCATGCTCCCGTCAATCGCATGAAGCTCTTCCTGTTGAATTGTAGCATGCGACCGCCTGGAGTTCTTCGGTTACTGCTCGCAAGAAAAAGACTTTTCAGCAATTTCCTCTGAATACTGTCGAATGCCGCTCATCACTCGAAGCCCAACCGGGTTGAGTAAACGATCGGTCATGGAAGTGCTCCACCATCATGGTTGGATGCACTATTGGCAGGGATCCGAAGCGATACGAAGCGGCATGGCAATTGAATGGATACCTCGTCGACGATTGACCAGTCGTACAACTTTGACGATGAGTCCACAGCTGTCTTTATGATAGAAAGATGCTGACCGTCTCGTTCTATCAACGACGAAACCACCTGTGGCAGTGAGCAGAAATTTCGTATGGAAGCACCCGGACGACCAATTACCTCGCAACGAGATTCCATAACAAGCTGACACAGAGGAAGATCAAACCATGGATCAGGACTAGAAGCGATTCAGCATCTGCGCTCACGGGAGCCCGACCGAACTCATCACCTCACAAAGAATAAGGAACTTCCGACAGACCTTCATTGCCTACATGTCTGAAAATCTTCACCCGCCCCTGTCTCTTCAGCCAGGTCGGAACAAGGTCCTTCTGACAAGTCCTCCCTTCGATAACGAGGCATCCTCCTCTTCTTCGCGGACACTCCAAATGTCGTCGTCGACGTTCCATGATCCTCCTGATTCTCCAATTGCAAAACGCCTCGTCTGTCCGAAAACAGCATTTCTCCATAGGACACTCAAGCTTGCGCTCAAAACGCTCGACCAGCCAGTCGATTTTGACATGAACGCCGGTATAGACAAGGTAGTAGAAATGACGACAGGTGTGTTTGAGCGCCAAGGCGTCAGGATAGGAAAGAAACGAGGAGATTTGTAAATGCAGCTCTGTTGGTAGAGCCATAAGAGAGTGCTTAAAGGAAACATATTCTCCTTTCAAAGGAGCTTCCATGACTGGACGCTTATCTGCTTGCATATTTGCTTGAATGCTTGGATGGGTTCGTTGAGGATCAAAGTAGAAAAAGCCAGAACGCCGACTTCAACTATACAAGTCCAGAGCAAACAGTTATATGTTACTCGAGCAAAGGTGTTGCCTGAAACATCAATACAATGGAAAGCGACGTGGCCGTCCAGGCATGGATAGAATGGACAGGCAATACGAAGTGTTTCAACTATTTAAAGCAACTTGAGGCACCAACTTTTACCCCATAGAAGGAATCCGATGGCCTGTTTCACTTGGGCTTCCTGTCGGCGTCAAGAATGAGATGATAGAAGTGATAGTGATCGACCAATGACTCAATGAGCCATTCATTCCACACCATTTGTACAGAAATCATAAATGTGAAACTAAGGCAATCAGATAGAGACGTACACAGCTCAATATCGACATAGCTGGAAGAAAGAAAGGATGACAGAATGATCGACGCCTTCCCTTGTCCTTTGGCGGTGATGAATCAGCCACAGCCTCACCGCCCGCCACTTCCGGACATCTACCCATCGTCGCTGTGGAAAGCTTCATCTTTCAGCATCACAGCAGTCCTCATCGATTTCCTACTTTGAGATTCGCAGCATACATCTCTGTACGAAGGAAATATCTAATAAGGCTTGAACAAACCTGCCAAAAAATTTCCCGTCAAATCCTCACAATGTCCGGCAAAGGCAACACCGCATACGGAACCCCCTCATCAGATACCGCCTTCCGCAAAACATGGGACCGAGAAGAATACGCCAAAAAAGCCGCAGATGAAGAAGCGAAGCGCAAAGAAGAAGGCAAGGCCCGCTACGAAGCAAAACTCCTAGGCAAAAAATGGCACGCGCCGGTGGACTACAGCACCCTCGAGGCGACAACGTCGCGGAAACAGCGCCTCGATGTCGCGTCGATGGTGGGCAAGACGACGATCGTTCCAGCGGGATCGGCTGTGGGTAAAAGGGGTCGCGGTGCTGGATTCTACTGTGCGGACTGTGATCTTACCTTCAAGGATAACCTGCAGCTGGTGGAGCATTTGAACAGCAAGCAACATTTGATTGCGACGGGTCAGAGTGGCGAGGTGGTTCGTGCTAGTTTGGAGGATGTACGGCAACGGTTGCGGTTTCTGGCTCATCAGAAGCGAGTCAGGGAAGAAGAAGAACGGCGGGCCTGGCAGTTGGATCTTGGTGAAAGATTGAAGGAGAGGGAGGAACAAGAGGCCAAAGAGAGAGAAGAAAAGAGAAGGAAGAGGAACGAAAAGCGTCGCAAAGGTGGAGAGAATGGAATCAAGCAGGAGGAAGATACCTGGGAAGGTCGACTCGGTATTATCGCATAGTACAAGGCGTCGGAAGGGATTGGACATACGAAACACTTCAATTCATTGGGGGATAAAGCTTTGCAGATACCCAGGCGTTTGGTTTTACTTTGGGATTATTTTTCGAGGCTGGATTTGTTAGTGTCAAAATAGACAGGAATTGCATTTACCGCGCTGTGATAGTGCAGATTCGCTTCAGAGATATCGTGTCCAGGAATACCTTCAACAAAATAAGTGCTTAACCAAAGAGCCATTGTTCCCATCCCATAACACCAACCATGTCCAAATCAAACGTCATATCTCAATCAATGCATTCGATCCCTTCCAGTGTGCGCATCGCTCGGGCCCCTTCCTTCTCGAACTGGCTGACCAATCTTTCACACTCGCGCTTGAGCTTTTCTTCTCCGTTTCGAGCGTGCCAGTAAATCCACTCTTCTACAGTCATCTTCTTCTCAGGACTTGTAAGATCTCCTTTGATACTGTTCAGAGTAGCCCCTATATCCACGTTCTCTTTATCACTCATCGAGGCGTAGAGAATTTCGTCTATGTCAATAGGCGTCCAAGGGTGTAAACTCCTGAGTGCTCCAGAGTTTGTATTCCGTTTGGACGGCGAGGGCGTACTTGTTGCCAAGGGAATGCGAACCGCTTTCTCCTTAGATGGTGACGCAAGTTGCGTCCTTAGAGCCGATGGTTGTATGGTTGGAGGTTGGTTCTCAGCATCGGAGGACTGCAGCGACGAAGATGCCGAATCCTTCGAAGGGGAAGGGAGAGGCGACACCGCATCGCTGTCCTGTCGGCCAGAGTTTATTCTAGCTTGTGACGCTTGATGAGAATTCGGCGTTCGCGTTTCCGCAATCGACTTTGCAAACTGCTTCTCTTGGGGAATGTCGCTGAATCTCTCAGCCGTCTTCGGGGGGACCTTGGATGACCGGCGAGGGCCAGGCGTTTCGCTCATCTCCAGATGCGGCTCTGGCTCCGGCTCTACCTCACTGTCTTGATGTATGTCATTCTCTGGGTCCTGCTCTAGCTCTGGCTCCGATTCTGGCTCCAGCTCTTGCTCTTGTACATCCACTTGACTGCGCCGAGATATTGTTTTCCGTTCGAGTCTTTCAGCCCTCTCGGAAGCAGGACTTTCAGCCTCTGACGGCTCTCGAGTTTCTGGAGATACGTCCCTTGTGCGACTAGTTTTCTTCGATTTGCTGGTTGAGGTTTTTTTGGCCGCCTTCTTTGTTTGATAGCCACTACCTCTGCTTTCGGGTTCGAAGACTTCCTCTGGATTTCTTGCCGTTACCTCCACTGACACAAAAGACCCTTGCTGCCCGCGATCAGCTTCGGCGCCAACTTCTGGTGCATCAGCTTTTGTTGCTGCGCGACTCTTGGGCGACTGGGATGTTTTCTTGTCTGAAAGCCTTGCTTCTTTTGAGGTTGTTTGCTTTGTACTGGATTTAGCTGGTTTCGGCTTCTCGGCTGGCAACTGAATGTCACTTGTCCGTCTATAAATGAATTCATCATCGTCGACTGGACTCAACTCTTGTTCTTCGTTTCGCTCGATAGTATCATGCTGCACCTTGGTTGGCTCTTCTGCAGCTTTCTTTGCTTTCTTTTTTGACTTTGATTTCTTCGAAGACTTGTGTGTTTCCGCTGGAGGCTCTTCGACGGTCGACTCGCCTGCTTCAAGTCCGGCCTCAATTGCTGCATCAATCTCAGAATCTCGCGGTAAGCGAGCTTCCGGAGCTGCCTTCGCTACGAATGAATCCTCTGATACCTTCCGACCTTTGGATGATGTCTTCTTCCTAGTGGTCGCACGCCCCTTCTTAGCTTGAGCTTCCACTAAGGCCTCTTCGTCCGGCTCATGCACATCTGCGATAGCAACGTCACTGCGAGTGCTGTCTTCTCGCTGAGTAGCACTGTTGCGCGACTTTGTCGCTCTCTTCTTGGTCGGAGGTTCGGATTGATGAATACCCTCGGCAATAGCCACGTTAGACTCGTCTAAGTCCATTTCCTCGCTAGGCCTCTTCTTGCCTCTGCCCCGCTTGGGCTTGACAGGTTCAGCTTCGACATATTCCACGGCGTCTAAATCCATCTGGCTATCGGTCTCCAAAGTATCATCCTTCTTGGATTTCGAGGTCTTCGATTTCGATTTCGATGACTTCTTTGAGGCTTTTGTTTTGGTTGGCGGCTGAGGAATATCATCCTCATCCGTTTGATTGTCAAGCTCGATCACGGGCGCTTCTGATACTATAGACGGTGTCGAGAGACGAGACGATGCTTTGGAAACGCGCGACTTCTTTGATCGAGAAGATTTCGACTTCTTGCCAGGAGGCTGTGCAAAGACAAAGAACGAACAATCGGCTGATCGTCGGTAGTGCTCCTCACTAGGCAAGTCAGTGAATGTCAAGTAGGAAGGAGCGATGAGGCACTGACAAGGGGTCATCTTTGGGCTCCCATCCGTCGAGAGACAGTTTACAGTAAGCACAACTGGCTAGATCATTGCTCTCCTCAGTTGGGCAAAAGTACCATCCACCTTCCACCATCTGCCATGGAGAAGAATATTAGATCGCAAACTCAAGCGGCTGATAAACTGCGCGTTGGAATTGAGAACATGTCAAACACTACCTTTTCAGATTGGCAAATCCAGCCTCGCTTGCCATCGTGTGGCCATTGATCACCAAAAGTGGCTTGTCTTGCCTGCGCTATCCTGTCGCTTGTTGGATCTTCAATTTCAGCGGGATTTGAACTGTGCTGCTCGATGTCCATCATAATAGCCCATCCGCAATCCTTTGAGTGTTTAAGATGCTCAGTAATCGGGTTATCCTCCGATTCCCACCCGTCGAGCGCGCGCTGGCATAAGTAGCATGTTGTATTATCTGGATTGGTCTCGTAGGGGTTGTAGTAGAATCCTGCATGCGCTAGCTTTGGCTAGGAGTCAGTCATTGGATCAACAAAGACATAGATATTAAGGTGATAATACCTCTGCTGGCGAGGGCCTTCTATGAGGCCAAGATATCGGCTTAACGGGTTTTGCGCTCGATGTCCGTCGTCCTTCGGGATGGAGAACCAGATCAAAACTGGCGAGACGGGCGGAGAAAGTCTCCATTTCCTTAATCATTATACCAAAAAGAAAATCGCATTAAAGAAGGGCCCCCAAATTCAAGATGTATGATAGATGAGGTTTCCAAGTTGGTCAATTTGTTGTTTGCGGTCGGAGGTGGTTGTCAAAGGACTGAGCTCTGTTTACAGGCTTGTTTGGGTTAAAGGACGCGCTACCCGCAATGACACGATGGCACGTGATCAAACCGTCACTGTCAGCACAATAATAAGTCCTGTTTCCTACGTTGCATACACGATGGTAACCGGATCCTGCATGACAATGAATTCCCCGCAGAAACGTACATTGCATAAGTGGATGGTGGATGTCTAAGTCTAACAACTTAACAGTTGGGAATAAGGCAGCGGCCAACTGGCTCTAGAGAAGTTGCTTTCTCTTGCGTTTTACATTATGTAACTTAGAATCTCCCAATGCACTAACGAAACCCCCGATGGTCTAGTTGGATATGGCGGTCGGCTGTAATGGAAATTGTAACCGACAGGTCGCCGGCTCGATTCCGGCTCGGGGGACGTATCTTTTTTGCCTTTTTCACCCCTTGCATTGACGCAAGATTTCATCCAATATAATAAATTATTTTGTGGTTTCTTCTATTGTGAACTGCAGAGAACATTGCCAGCTGCTCGACAATAAGTGACGAGTTCGAAAACGTCGAAATGAGTTTTCCCGAATCAGGCCTCGACTGCCAACGCCACAGTGCGGTTGAGGATTTTTGCTCCAGTCATGTTCACCTCGAGGATGCGCGACCATGCAGAGGGAGCATTAATTGGCAATTTGAGCTGGACAGTACATGCGACGATGTCCCACACAGTCCGAAGAAAGAGTATCTACAAAGTCAAGAGCTCAATCTTCCACAGCGTTTCCTGCTAACCTGAGTTGGGGTGTTCTGTTCCAGTGTCCATCTTTGTGGATTCAAAAATTGCCGAGGCGGATGTCTCCTAAACCCCCGATGGTCTAGTTGGATATGGCGGTCGGCTGTAATAGAATAATTGTAACCGACAGGTCGCCGGCTCGATTCCGGCTCGGGGGAGTCAGAGACCCTCTTTTTTGTCGTTTATTGTTCTATCTTGAATCCGTTCTTCAGATGAGCATGTTTTTGTCTCTGAAGAAAGCCTCGTTCCGCTGCAAACCTTGATGAGTGTATGCAGGATGCAGGCAACATGCATCATGATCTACAGTAGTAGTAGTATAGGGTCATCAGTCCTCACAAAAACAGGTTTGGCCCTATATTTTTTTTAACTGGCTCTCTCTATAGTTTACCATCTTATTGTTTGTCAGGCCCCCGACATCAAATCCAAAATTGGTCGAAGTGCATGCTCGGCGCACTCGAAGCAGGTACCCGACATAACGATCGACCTGTCTGATTAGACAGGTATATAACCAGCTACACCTCGCAGTCATCCTCCCCATCCTCTCAATCCCTATCCCAATCCCGAAATGATGCGCTCTCTCCAGGATGGTGGTCCAACTCTTCCCACCCCGCCATGTCTACTTCCCCTCCACCCCAGTCCACACCTGCACCGTCATCCTCCTGCATGACACCAACAGCACAGGCGCCGAGCTAGCCGCCGCACTGGCTGCGTCCACAGCAACAGCCGGAAAATCCATCTTCGAGCATTTCCCCTCCTGCCGCTGGGCGTTTCCCTCCGCCCAGCCCCGCCAGACAGATACCTGCCACGCCAGTCCGGGGAACTGGATTGACACACACGCAAATGCAGACGCAGTTTCTTGTCGAGAAGCACAGCGCAGTCCCTCCGCCACGCAAGACGAAGACAGAGACAAAGACCTAGAAGCCTGCGTAGAGTACATCCTGCAAATAGTAGACGAGGAAGTTGGCCGGCTGGTGGGGGAGAGCCGCCGCGTGGTGCTGGGTGGTTTCGGGCAGGGGATGGCCGTTGCGGCTGCTACATTGATCGCTGCGCGCAGGCGACTGGGTGGGTTTGTGGGGGTGAGCGGGTGGGTTCCTCTACCGGTGAAACCCGAGGGATTAGGGGTCCGCGGCCAGAGTGCCAAAGACGAGGCGAGGATGGGAGGGTCAGAGGGTTTGTCTGAAGTGGACGGGTTGGAGGTGGATGCTGAGGCTGGGGAGGTCGGACGCTCAAGTGCGCCGCAGGAGGATTCGGCCGGTTCAGTGTGGGAGACTCCGGTTCTTCTAAGCTATCTGGAGGATGATCCATGCGTGGATATTCGAAAAAGTTTGACGGCCTACGAGGCGTTGAGCCGCTTGGGGTTTGTAAACGTGGTTCTAGATCCTCGTCCCGGTTCACAGCAAGGCGAGAGTTGGCTCTTAGATTCGAGCCAATTAGATACAATTGTTGGTTTCCTGGCAGAGGTCTTTGGTCATGAAGGGTGACAGGTCTCTGCTCATGATGTTATGATGAATCTACTTGGAGCATATCAAGCAGGCAATTGCATCTCCTAAACTAGTATTTCCAGTCGCTCATGTCGTTACTTACAGGCTGAAATGAACTCGCTAAACCAATCTTTTGCCTTTCTCTGCAAACTTTTGAAGACCACATGAATCGGAGAGGAGACAAAGGAGTTGCATGCCACGGCACACATCGGGACAGGGAGCAGGAACGGAAATGAAACCTGAAATTACACGAGAGAATATAAGTCACGAGGGAAATGTCCAGCCGCCCTCCAAAAGAAGGCTGTATCACAAAGATATATAAAGACAAAAGAAGAAAAGGAATTTTGCAGTCAGCCACGGCAAAGTCAAGCCTGGCATCTGCTGGCATCTTCATGTGGAAAAGGAGAAAAGAGCTCAGGTTAGCATGCTTGGGAAGATATCGCAGAAAATGAAATGCTAAACTTCGGAGAAGCTTTGCAGATCTAGAATGTCAAACGCAGCCGCTGATGCAATGGAATATGCATGTGATGGGCATAGATCGAATCTATATCGTTCGGTTTCTCTTCATGCCGTGTCCTCAATCGAAGCCTTCTGGAGCTCCTCGGAGACATCGGCGGTGGCATCGTTCTCCTGCTTCAGCTCAGCGTCGGCGGAGACTTTGCCATTGACCCCGCTGTTCTCAATAGCGACCTTCTTAGCATGGTCGGTAGTACGCTGGCTCTCAGAGTTCGTCTCTTCCTCCTCCAGACGCTTGATCTCATCCTGAGCCTTCTTGATGTTCTATCAAAACCAGTCAGCGCATCGAACATTTGTGTGCAAAAAGTGAAAGTCTTAACTCACCTCCTCAGTCTTAGCGGCCTGGTTCTTCTTCCACTCGGTGACCTTGGCGGCAAGCTTCTCGACGACAGCAGGAACATCGGACTGATTCATGGGAGGATCGATCTTGACCTTGGCAAAGTCCTCGATGACACCGACGTTGAGGTTGAACTTGGTGGCCTCGGCAGGGGTTCCTGGGGCAGGGCTACCATTGGCGCTGCCCTTCTTACCCTTCTTTCCCTTCTTGCCGCCGGTGCCGACGAAGTAGTCTTCCTCGCGGTCATCCTTCTTCAGGACCTTCATGCCCTTGATGGTCGAGTCGTCAACGGTACGACCGACTTGAGCACGGAAAGCGGAAGACTGATCCTTCTTGTCTTCGAGACCAAGGGTGGAGAAATCGTAGGACGGGTTGAAGTGGCGGATAAGACCTTGAGCGATGAGAATCTCGTCGGTGTAAGCGGGACGGGAAGCCTCTTCAAGCTTCTTGTCGGCGATCTTCTTCCTCTTTTCGCGCTCAAACGCATCACGCTGGGCCTTTTGCTTCTCCCGGCGGATCTTCCAGGCCTCGTCCTCATACTCCTTGTACGCCTTGCGGGCCTTGTAGTAGTTGTTCTTGATCTCACGGATGGCAGTCCACTTCTTCTGCTGCTCAGCGTGCAGCTTAGTGCGCTCATCTCTTAGGGCGTTCAGGTTCTTGAAGGCACTGTCCTGCTCGGCCTTGATGGCATCGAGCTCCTTCTGGATCTCAGCGTACTTGTCGCTCAAAGCCTTGGCTTCCGGGTTGTCGAGAGTCTTCTTGAGGGTAGCAATCTGCGCCTTCAGGTCGTCGATGACCTTCTGCGCCTCGTCCAAGCCGGCAAAGTTCTTGCGCTGCTTACGAAGAGCCGAGATGTCGGCGAGAGCCTTGCGCTCGTCCACCAAGCGGAGAGTACCAGAGTCGACTTGCTTCTCGAGACGGGCGATTTCACGGTCAATGTCCTCCACATTCTTGAATGGCATGCGAGTGCGGGAGTTGTTCTGTTCGGTGATACGGGCCTTGAGGGTCGACTCCAGAGCATTGATCTTCTCCTGGGTGCTCGTCCTTGAGGCCTTGAATCCCTGCTGCTTTTGACGGATGGAGGAGAGCTCAGCGCGAAGTTCCTGTTGTCTCTTCGCTGCGGGCGAGTCCTGGTTGTTAGGCTTGGCGGTCTCGATCTTGGCCTTAATTTGATTCTGCGCATAGTCAGTATCTTTATATATGCTATATAGTTATGCAACTCTCGTATACAGATTTTAAACAGAGAAGAAATGATAGAAGTGTGGTGGTCGTTTTCCACAGAAGGAGGGGTAGAGGTATGGGAAGAGACAAAAAGAGGCGCATTGTGCGGAGCATCAAACAAAACAACAAAGAAATAAAACGATCGACGTTGTCAATTGAGGAAAACCTCACATACCAATTTCTCCTGGACAGCAGCATGCTCCTTTTCAGCCTCAGCGAGATCGGCCTTGAAAGCCTCCTCGTTGGGCTTGGTCGGCCTGGCTTTCTGCTCCATGGCAGGAGCGGCATTGGCTTCGGCAGCCATGACTTTTGAGAATTAAAGGAGAAGCGGGGGACGAAGGAGGAAGAGAGGAGTGAGGAGAAACTCAAAAGTGAGCCGAGATTGATAGTGTGTATCAATCGCAGAGACACAGCTCAGGGGAGTGGGAAGAAAGGAGGGTAACACGAGAGTGATACCTTGAAAAGGAACACAAAAATAATTGATAATTGCCAGGTAGGCGGAAAGTTGGGGATGGCGAACGAGCACTCGTGCCTCTCTTCTTTCCCTGGGTCACCCTCTTTTTTCCCTTCCTCTTCTATGGTAGGTCTGGCCTCTACTGGCGTCTGAATCCCTTTTGGTTGGCGGCGCTTACCATTGGCGCTCTTAGCGCAGGTCCGCCCGATTTTTCGAGAACTTCGATCTCTAACAGCCTCCAAGTTCCTTTTTATCAACCAATTTTTTCCATACAGCACCGTGTGCGCCAAACATATTGCTCGGCGTTCTCACCGAGATAGCATTTCCTTTTTCTTATCACATTTCCACTTGACGCAGCGGACAGGCGCGGTTACTTCAACTTCACAGCCATGGACGAAGAATACACCAGCTCCGCGGAGGCCGACCGCGAGATGACCAGACTTTGGCGAACATGGAGGACGGTATTCGAAATGCTGGCAGATCGGGTAAGCGATAACTGAGACTTTGCAGTTATTCGTTATGTTGTCGTTCGGTTACGCTAACACGGTTGTTCTGCTCTGTAGGGGTACGAAGTCACAGAAGAAGAGATTCAAATTCCCCTAGATGAGTTTAGACAGAAATACGCGGATCCTGTGGGATTCCCTGAGTACGCGACTACCCTGGACTTCTTTGGCATCACAATTCAACTCATCTAACGCACTTTCTTCAACTCATACAGTCGCACCAAGATGAAAATCAGCGCTCGTCCCACAGCAGCCATGCAAGCCAAATACACACCTTTGCCTACCCCCGCCAACCCAGACCCTCAACCCGACTGTGGTACTATCTATGTTGAGTTCTGTGCCGATTCTACCGGTGTCGGTACCAAGCAAGTTCGAGCCTTCAATCACTTCGTCGATGAGAACAACTTCCACACAGGAGTCTTCATCACTCAGACGCCTATCTCCCCATCCGCTGTGCGCCTACTGAGTGGTATTCCCGGTCGTATCTGTGAGCATTTCCAGGAGCAGGATCTACTGGTCAACATCACCCGTCACGAATTGGTTCCCAAACACGTCCTGCTGAGCCCAGAGGAGAAGAAGAATCTGCTCCAACGGTATCGGTTGAAGGAGTCGCAACTGCCTCGTATCCAGGTCTCTGATCCTGTTGCGAGGTACTTGGGTTTGCGACGGGGACAGGTCGTCAAGATCATCCGAAAGAGTGAAACCGCCGGTCGCTATGCCAGTTATCGCTGGGTAATTTAATCGCGCTGGACTGCATCCGTATGCATGTCTTTTTGTGCGACACAGTCGTTCGCAGAAGACCGTTTGTGCGCCTTTCGCATCTGCATGAGTCTCTTGCGTAAGAGTCGACCGGAAGTCCTGCGGGTTACATCTGTGTCTCTTCGCTCTGCTTAGAGGACCAGGGTCTACGCTTTTCAGTACAGTCCGTTGCGCTAAATGAGATGCGCCGGAAGTGACCTCGAATTGAAACTACTATTATACCCTCGGAATTTCGAAACCAAGGATGAAGGGTTTTCTTGCGTGGTGGCGACAGCAACAAGTGGTTGCAGGGAAGGGATAAAGAAAGAACAAAAGAATACATCGAAAAGTTCGTCGACTTGTACGTATTATGGGCAGCATGGCGCACGGGCGAAAGAGAGACTTCAATTTTGGTCGGGAACTGTTTCGTCACCAAGCTTTCTTCAATTCTTTGTGATCTTATGTATGTATGCAGTCCGACGTTTTCTATTAGTCAACCACTTAAAGGTATAGAATCAGTTGGAATTCATACAAAGACTTGGACGAATTGTTGATATTCATATTTATGACTTTGTCCCTACCTCCTAGTCCAGTGGTGCTTTTAATGCCTCAGGCCGCCAGGGTCCCACGGATAGCATAGCCGCCGGCGCTGGAGAGGCCGACTGGCCGAGAACACTGCCGAGAGTACGTCAGATCGTGGTGTGTGCCGCCCCCGTGATTTCGGTCTGTTAAGCTTGTTACTTGATGTTTCTCAAATGATCATTGCTTGTGATCCTCGGCCATATCTACCATCTTTTTGTTATTGCGCAAGATTTTCAATGAGACACTCAATTCTAATCTGATCTTTATTCTCGAAAATGTTGGTTTAAGAATTTGATTCCAATTGCTGTTTGTTTTGTGACACCATTGCTCCCTCTGCTATACACTTTCTCCTTCGTTCTCCTTCATCGGAATGGTGATGATGCAAGAAGTGACCGTAAGACCTTCCCACGTTTATCGCTTGATCTGGTCTCGGCTTAGCAAGATGCTAACCCAATTTTCGACCAGGCTCTTTTTGTGAAGACTCAGCCGGGTTCTTACTTGCGTTTACGCTCTCTTTACCCGTCAATCCCGCGATGTGCCCGAACCCGGACTTCTCTACGCTCTTTTTCCAAAGACTCTCGTTCAGGTTCATCAACCGATACCTTCTTGCCCTCCGGTAGCCATGATTCCTTAAAAAGAAGCTCCAATCCCTCCAGCCATGGACTCTGGACGCCGTCGCAATCTACAGCTTCGTTCTCTACCTCCTCGTCGCTCTCGGATCCAGCGGACTGGGACGAGAATCCAAATCTTTCAATCTCTGCCTTTTCCGAATTACCGTCCAAGGACTTTGGCGTCAATCAGCATATGATCATTAATCAAGAATTCAAAGAGGCCCTGCGTCAGATTCTATGGCAGTTCCGCGCTCCGATTCGATATGCTTTCGCCTACGGTTCCGGCGTCTTCCCTCAGTCCGGCAGTGCAGCCGGGTCCAGTCAATGCCACCCGTCGGCGCCGGCAGCGATTCAGAAAATGCAGCAAGGCAAGGGCAAGATGATTGATTTTATCTTTGGAGTATCATATTCTCAGCATTGGCACGCACTGAACCTGAGTCAACACCGTGACCATTACTCCGCCTTGGGGTCTACTGGGTCTTACCTAGTTTCCCAGGTACAAGACAGATTCGGGGCAGGCGTATACTTCAATCCTTACGTGACTGTCAATGGCACGTTGATCAAATATGGAGTCGTGAACCTCGACACCCTGTGTAGGGATCTCAGTCAATGGGACACATTGTATCTCGCCGGACGGTTACAGAAACCTGTGAAGATCCTGCGCGACCACCCCAGAGTGCGCTTAGCCAACCAGATAAACCTCCTGTCTGCGGTCCGGGTAGCGCTGCTGCTATTGCCAGCCGAGTTCAGCGAATTCGAGCTGTACACCACTATCGCGGGAATCAGCTATATGGGAGACCTCCGTATGTCGCTACCAGCCGAGGACCCACGGAAAGTGCGGAATATCGTCTCGGGCCAAATGGCGCACTTCCGGCGGCTATATGCACCTCTCATTGAGAATCTTCCCAACGTCACGTTCAACGACAAACGCTGCACGGAAGAAGATTGGATTGACGACCCCAATGCGAACGTGCGTCTTACACAGGATATGGACCCGGTGAAGCGGGGCAACATGGTCCGGCGGTTACCCGAATCATTCAAGCAGAAATTGTACTTTCAGTATCAAACTCGGTTCGAAATTCCTCGAGCCGAGTTCGACAAAATGATGAAGGAAAGCAGCGACAGCGACTCTCAAGTAGTGCGACGCAGGCAGGGCGGTCCATTCGAGCAACGAATCGCAGCAGATGAGAACCTCAAGAAGGAAGTACAGGCGTCAATCAGGAAGACGATTCGTTGGCCAAGTACCGTTCAGACCATCAAGGGTTTGTTTACTTCAGGGATTGGCCGAACCTGGCGCTACTTGAGTGAAAAGCAAAGCAAGTACAGAACATCGGGCCGGAAAGCTAGTGCTCCATCCGAGGAGTCTCCTTCTTCAAAGCAAGAATAGGCTCTTCTTCATATGAGCAATTCAACTTGGGTGGCATCAATACACGGGTGGTACGGATTGGCGGTTCTTGGAATCCCAAGGCATATCGAGGCGTTCCTGATTTTTCTTCATAAAGTGCATATGTACCTACTATACTCGGTCACCAGCTACATTTTCATCATGCAACATACAATAAATCAAATGGTATAGAATAGTCTACAGCAGTGGGCCGGATTGAGTCATTCTTCAGTGCAAGTAGTCGAGTCAGAATTTCCGACACCGGATTCCGGAGTTATCATTCTGTCTCCCCGCTATCCCCCCACCACTTTTTGAACTTCAAGAGATTCCTCGTCCGATATTATTCAAACCAACACAATGGCTCCAAAATCGTCGCCATTCGATCTTTCAAAGTGCGCGCGGCCGAACATCTTAAGGCTGCAGCCTTATCGATGCGCTAGAGAGTGTGTTCTTCCAGAATCATCCCCCAGAAAAGTCCGTCGTGAGAGCTAATGAGTCAGTGACTACAAAGATGACGGGACGAACGTCTTGCTCGATGCGAACGAGAACGCCTACGGCCCAGGACTAGCCCTCAATTCCGACAGCACGCTCGAGAAATCTACAGTTAATGGGGGCTCGTCGGGGTCTTCGAAGCCCGAGATCGATTTCCTGGGCTTGAACCGATACCCAGACCCGTAAGCTCAGCGATTTCCGCGGTCGCGTGCAAAAGCAAACCATTTGTACTGACATGGTGTATGGTCGCAGCCACCAGATCGAATTGAAGAAGTTGTTTTGCAAATTTCGCAACACCCACGTTCACACACAGAAGGACCTAGGGCCGGAGAACATGTTCGTGGGTGTTGGGTCAGACGAGGCCATTGACGCCCTTTTGAGATGTTTCTGTGTTCCTGGAAAGGACAAGATTCTTACCTGCCCTCCTACGTATGGCATGTATGCGGTCAGCGCGGAAGTCAACGACGTTGAGATTGTGAAGGTACCCCTGGACGTTAACAATGGCTTCCAACTGCAGCCGGACAAGATCAACGAGACGTTGTCTGCGGATCCAGCGATTAAAATGGTGTACATCTGCTCGCCCGGTAACCCCACCGCGAACCTGATCAAGAAGGAAGACATTCAGAAGGTGCTGGAGCACCCCACGTGGAATGGGGTGGTCATCGTGGACGAGGCATACATTGACTTTGCGCCCGAGGGTTCCAGCCTTGCCGAATGGGTGACCGAATGGCCCAACCTGGTCGTGATGCAGACTTTGAGCAAGGCTTTCGGACTAGCGGGCATCCGACTTGGCGTTGCATTCACAAGCCCGGACATTGCCCGGCTCCTGAACAGCCTCAAAGCCCCCTACAACATCTCCAGCCCGACGAGTGCGATCGCGACCGCCGCCCTGGCGCCTCAGAACATGGCCATCATGCGCAAGTACCGCGAACAGATCATCGCTCAGCGCGAACGGATGGTACAGGAGCTCCCCAAGATCCCAGGTGTGGGTCGTTTCCTCGGTGGACAGGAATCCAACTTCCTGCTCGTGGAAATGCTAGACAAGCCTGCCAGTGAAGGCGGAAAGCCTAGTAACACTGTGGCCTTGGCGGCGTATGAGGCTATGGCTGAGAAGCGGGGTGTCGTTGTACGGTTCCGGGGCAAGGAACTCGGATGTGAGGGCTGTCTGCGGATTACTGTAGGAACAGAGCAAGAGGTCACTCGGTTCCTACGGGAATTGAGGGCCGTGCTGGATGGTCTCCTTAAGGGGGTGGAAATCAAATCGGTCAAGGATGAGGTGAACAGGGAGAACCAGGCCAATCAGGTTGTTGCCTGATTGTTCAGGATAAAGCAATTTTTAAGGGATTTTTCGGGTTACTAGATATAGATTATGAGGTTCATATGAAAGCTACCTGGCACGAATCTACGCTGAACTCAGCATTTTCGAATTGGAGGGAAAGCTTGAAAGGTTGTAGACGGTAGATACAACTGATGATAATGTAGAAGCATCTTTCATCTCCAGGAAATCGAGAACGTGACAGGTAGATAGACAACTGAATCGTAAAGCACCGAGCACCCGCGACCCCTGCCTGTCTGTCCGTACATTCGGATAGCAAGAGCATGGATCGGAAATTTTGATCTGGGGTGTTACACCGTCATTTTTCTAATCTGTGCATTCTGGTCAAAGTTTCTTGTTCGTCTCTGTATGCCCTCTTCCTCTTGTCCGATTCATGCATCCCACGTGGGAGGGGCAAGACGGTGGTACAAAGTCAGGGACTGCGAAGGAAGCTTTGAGACGTTTTCAGTCGAGTTTTTAATAATGCATGGAGTAAGTTACATTGATGATGGATGGGGTGAATCTTATTTCGAGGTGACATTGCCTTTAAAACGTTCAGTAGTGTGATCACTCACCAGATCATAGTATCACTCTACTATGACGCTGGGGTAACATCTCCTCGAAAACAGCTTAGTCTAACGGAGTACTTAGTCTAGGCCAATTTGGCTTGATTAACATGCAATCAACAGGAGAAATAATAACAGCTTTGTTATCATCAACCTAGGCAGGCACTTGCGGTCTTTGTTGTCATGTGTTTGCTGGTAATTGGCACAACTAATCGTCCCTGAACCTCTTATCACGGACCAATCCCGACTCGCAAGCTATCCAATTGCGAGTATCCTTGGATCGAGTGTTCTTTAACTTCCTTCAAAGCAAGTAGAAGACACGAAATCAGTTCTACAGGAAGCAATTCGATGGAAACCAGTCACGTCATGATCCAATGTCGAGTTCCCATTTCATCCTCGGTTGGTGGTTGGGTGGCTCGGTAATCGGTTCCAGCGCCATCACCTGCGCGCCCATCGTCTATTCGTCTTGGCTGCGCCCATCTTGGCTTATCATCTCTCCCTCTGTCTATCTAAGCGAGTTCTTCTGTCGTTTGCCTCCCGTATCTCCCTCAGTCCTTTCGTTGCAGCATCCAATCCCACGTCACCGTCCCTCAAATCGTCGCCTCATATCAGGAGGCTATCACATGAGGTTCTTAGCTAATGGCCATTCACCACTCAACGGGGGGCCAAATTCTCCTCTTTCCTCCGGTCCTTCCCAATCCCCGCGTTATCTTCGGGCTTGGTTATCTCTGGCCCTTAGAGAGATAGATAGTATTTGCTGACTGGGTCGAGTCTGGGTTCTCTCATTTACATTGAGCGGGTTCTTGTACCGTTCTGATGAGGCACGAT
>JAABUG020134395.1:0-18570 GCA_011319215.2 Scortechinia acanthostroma
GCCTTTTCCTCGTCCTCGGCGAAATCCTCGTGTGCAGCCTCCCGGGTTATCCGGGGGAAAGTCCGCAAGATGACATGTCGACTGGGATCGTTCCTGGAGCTGACGCTGCCCTCTTTCGGGGATCCGTATTCGTCCCAGCCGTCGTTAGACACACCTTCGGCATCCGGAGCGGGAAGGCTAGCCAGTATAACTTCTCGTTCAACACGAGCGAGTCTCCAGGTCTCCGCGGCGAGTTTGACAATCTTGCGCACACCGATGAGCAGGGAATCGAGATGTCGTGGGTCAGCGAAGTGTTTGATAAGATCGATGATTTCGTCGACAATGACCGCAGCCACGACGTTGATCGACTGCTTTGCGTCCGAGGTGGTATACGCTGCCTTCAGTGTCTGCTGTCTCCAGAATGCTTCCCGTCTGACGGACTTGCGGCGAATATCCATTGAAAGCATCTGGAAGAAAGTGTCCGCCTTGTCGTATCGCCTGCCCAGTGTGAACAAGAACGGCTGGAAGATCCGGTAGGTCAAAGTTTTTGAGATGACATGCTGTACATATGCTGAACGCAGTTCCCGCGATGCTGGCGTATTATCAAGGAACGACGGTAGTTCGGGAGGAATCTTAGCCAAGATGTCCTTGGGAGGATCAATCGGGAGGTACGTGAAATGCTCCTTGGACAAGGAAACGATAAGACGAGAGAGCTGGTCGAAACAGTCCAAACTAGATTGAAATTCTTATCAGAACAGGTACATTTATAGCGTTATCGACATCTCATCGTGATCATTCTATAGACGAAATAATAGAGATAAGGAAAGTGTCAAGAGACATGTATATGCCCTGAAGGAAATCGACAAAGGAAAGAAGAAGGACATAAAAGAGCGTAAAGTTTCAGTCTGGTCGAAAAAGAAGAAATAGAGATCGAAATGAAGATGATAGAAGAGCCAAAAGAGAGAATATAGACAGGAAGGAAAAACCAATAGATAAAAAGACAGTCTGGCGCTGATGAGATGATGTCTCAATGCACTAGGTCACTTACAAGAATGAGTCTCCCTTGGTGCTCTTGAGGTCAGTTGCTTCTCCAAGACTGTGGAGAGTCTTCCTCAGCCTTTCACAATCCTTGCCCAAATTGTCGATTGTGGTGCGCATCCCCTCAACTGCATGTTGAAGCTGTTGCTCCTTCAGCAAATTGTCTTCCTCAAGTTTCTTGTTCTCGCGCTCGCAGTTGGCCAGCTCTTCAGACTTCTCGGAAAGCCGAGCCTCCAACTCGGTGCGTTCTTCAGTCCATCGCTGTTCCTTTTGATCCAGCTCCTTCTGCTTCTCTTCGAGTGCGTTCTTTGTGGAGTTTAATTCAGTCTGAGTCGAGTCCAACTCCGCAACCTTGGCATCAAGCTCGATCTTGGTTGACTCCAATGCCGTGACTTTGGAGCCAAGCTCCTCCTTCGTGGAGGCCAGTTCGGCTTCCTTCAATCCCAATTCACTCACTTTAGAGTCGAATTCGGACTGCAGGGCCTCGTGCAATTCTCGTAATTGTTGTTTCTCCCTCTCGTATTCTGCCTTCATCGCGTCTTGCTGGTCGAGTAATTCCTTCTCCCGAGCTTCCAAGACTTCCGCTGCTGCTTTCTCATCTTCGGCCTTGATTTCCTCAAATAGCTCAGTCAGCTCTTGCTTCTGATTTGCAAGAGCTTCCTCCCTCTCCTCCTTCTGACGTTCCAATTCTCGCTCGTGCGCCTCCTGCGCTTCTCGGATGTTGGTGTTTAGAGCGGCGATCTGCCCTTCCAGTTCAGACTTCGTTTGCAAGAGCTCCTGGTTGGACTTTTGCGACTCCACTAGGCTCTCTTCCACGTCCTTTCTCTTCTCCTCGAGGTTGCCTAGTTCCATTCTGAGTTCGTTTATGGTGTTCTTCAATCCCTTTGCTTCCTCCGCACTCTCGTTCGCTGCCTTTCTCATCTGATTCTGTAGCGCTTCGATGTAGAAATCCTTGTGCATCAGTGCCTGTTCATGCTGACTTTTCATTTGCTTGAATTCAGACTCTCGGGCTACAAGCTTGCTTTTTGTGTTCTTGTACCCATGGAGCAAGCGGTTGATGTCCGGGATAGCATCCTGGATCCTTTGTAGAAGTTCACCAGGCTCGTCGTGCTCTTGAGGGGGTGAAATGGTCCCCCTGTCATTCACACCATGCCCATTTGGCAACCCCATGTCTCGGAGGGCTTGGAAAGTCGCCGCATAATGAGGATCTATTGAGCCGCGAGGACTGTGATGCATATTTGGAGGAGGTTGGTGATAGTAAGGAGCATAAGGAGGCAGGTAACTAGCAGAACTCATCGCAGGTGATTGGTAAGCAGTGGCATAGCTGGGAGCGATCGAGTGAGGCACGCTGGGAGCTGGCGGGGGAGGTCCGAACGGCGAAGCGTGTGGCGAAATCGATGGAGACATGTAGCCACGAGTAAGCGGACTGCTGACCTTTGCAACGGGAGAGGCCGGTTTCGAGGCATGTTTTGCCGCGGGCGACGCTGGCTTCGCCATGGGGGAGACAATTCTTTGAGTTGGAGCATAGACGGGCGAGGTGCCTCTATAGTGAGACGATGCAGACTGCGGAATAGGCGAAGATGGTTTTGATGCAGGCGAAGCTGTATGAAACGCAGGAGAGGCAGGCTGATTTACAGGAGATGCACTATGTAACGCAGCGGATGCCGGTTCTGAGGCAGGAGAGGCTGTCCCGAAAACAGACGAAAATGCTTCGGGTTCGGTAGATGCTGCTATAGGTGCAGGAGATAGCGGCCGTGAGGACGAAGCAGGGTCCAATGCTGGCGAAATGGCTTGATCTGCAGGTGGAGTGGGCTGTTGTTGAGGATCAGGAAAGTCGACTTCAGCTTCGGCTTCGGCTTCTGAAGGATTCGGCGCCGGTGAAGCGGCATTCGAACGGGGAGACGCCGCTATGTACTCAGTTTCTGTCAGAGACGGTGACGGCAACGGAAACGAACAAGCCGCTGCTGCTTCTGGAAACATGGGGGTCTGAGGTGCTGTGACTGGGGTCGGCTCTGGGTGCTCGGCAGGGTCACTCTGCCCACTTAGCCCGTCGTTTGGCTCAGGGTTCGTTTCAACAGCCTCTGTCAAAGGGTTCGGTGCCGCTAGTTCCTCCAGAATGGACTCGTGAGTCGCTTCGAAGATGTTCTGTACATCGTTCAATGTCTGCGGCTGGCTTGAGAAACCCCCATGGTCCAAGTTCGTCGACGACTGAGGAACTTCCCAATTCTCAGTCACAGCCGAGGCTGTCTCTGCAAGAGGCTGAGGGTGCTCCAGCTCTGGTACTTGTTCCGGGCCCTGTCCGTGTTGTGCGGCAGGTTCCGGGAGAGACAGAAGATTTGATTCTAGTCCGTGGCTTTCGGTGAGCTGAGGTTCGGGTTCGACCTCTGCTTGTCGTTGCTGATCTTCTTGCTCAGAAGGAGGTTCGACGTCCACCTCCGGTTGCGGCTGTTGATCTTGCTGCTCGACGGAAGGAAGTTCAGCTGGGTTCTCAGACGCTTCTTGGTTCTTCCCCTTCTTATTCTTCTGCTTCCCCCCGGGTTTGGCTTTGCTCTTCTTGCCTGACCCTGCCATTGTAGTAGAGTGAGGCGTGGCCGACTGCGAACTGTGGTAGAAGACGTGTTCCCAGTAGGTTGGTTTCTGATGTAGTAGCGATAAGTGTGACAGCCGATACTCGATTGGGTCGCTGGTGCTTCAGAACTTGTACATTTGCAAGCGCGTTCGGCGGGGTTAAGATATACACCGAGTTGATATGGATACAGGAAGCTATAGGTCGAAGTTGATCAATCAGAAGAACGAAGGAGAGGGATCAACGGTCAGGCGACTATTGAAGTGATGTAAAAATAAGCATGCATTCGGGGGGAAAGGAGATGATTTCCTAGGCGCAGTAAAGGCACGTGGTGGCACAAATAGTTGGACCACACAACACACTATCACACGGTGTCAGAGGTTGGTTGCGCAAGCAAGCAGACTATTTTGGAAACCAAATCTGACGCCTACTGCGCTGTGTTTGGAGCAACCGAAATGCATAGGACAAGAGATCAAAGAGAAAATGACTCAGAGAGAGCGCAGGCCAGCTAATAACCCTGTCTGGAATCAAGTCCAAAACAACGCTGTTGCACACGCGAAGGACCAACCAGCCTCTCTGAGGCTGGACGAGGCAGAAAGCGGACCGAACCTTAGTCCAATACCAATCAGTATCCACAGGTCGTTCGAGTTACACCATAGTGCTGGCTGGTAGTTAGGCGATCTCGACACCGTGGTATTGGGTGCTAATACGGTAATTGCGAAGAATGGGTCCGAAGCCGTCGGTTCCCTACCTGCGAGACCCGACGATCTTCGTGCAGTGAAAAGCGTTGGGCATCAACATGAGACTGCACCTTCCGGGGTGGCAGGATCAATCACACGCCAGAATGGCAACTCGGAAGGGTGCAATTGAACCGATCGAGAGAGAAAAAGGTGTCAAACCGCCACACGCGACACCCGGTAGTTGCATTCCGTCCTTGAGTACTTCATTTTTTCCCATGGTGAAACTGCAGACAGGCGCGTCCTGCAAGCAGCTGCCTGTATTGGAAAGACCAAGAGGCAGGGAAATGAAATAGGATGTGGGGTTTCCACGCTAGAGACAACTGCAGAATGGAGATAGATGACATGTCCCCTTTGATATCCAGACGTTTTGAAGCCTGTCTGATTGGCAACACGGAAGAGCCCAATTACAATCGGCCCAATGGGAGCAGTGGGGTGCACAAATTTGAAGGTGAGGCAGTTAGTTTCTCAGTTTAGCATCTCGAAGCAAAGTATCGACAAGGCACGGTAGTTAGCAACACCTCATAATGCGGTGCCAACGCAGAGACCCGCCTTTTTGATGTGTATGGAGCAGGAGCCAGGATGATAGGTTCGAAACCTTGGAGCTAGAATGATCCCGAAGCATAGCCCGAAATCCAAATAAATTAGTTTATCGCAGCATGCGTTCGTGCGTTTCGAATATCATTGCGCTTCTTTAGAAAGCTGTGAGACTATGCAGGCGGTCGAGGTGGCTGGGCTCATATGACCGTTGATTCGAGCGACGACGACGGCAAAAATACGCTTTGAGCCTTGCTTCATCAGTTGTCGGGTAGGAGGAGTTATGAGTTGTCGCTGGTGTTTTTATTAGCATCCCCTCTGGTTATTCATGCCCGAGTACTCCGTGTTGGTGATGATTATCTAGGCTATTTATGAGACTCATTGATGCCAGATAGGTTTAGCTCTAGGGCCCAAGGTTAGGGCATCAGACTCCTGCTTCATAAGAGGTACAGCAGAACAGGAGACCAGTAAGCAAAGTATCAAGGATAAGCATTGGGAAGACCAAAGTATTGAATGCGATCTTGTTTGAAAGTTTGAATTCCGTCGGCTTGCTTAGCTGATGTGCACATAGAAATGTGGTCAAAAATCAAAAAAATGGTCACTACGAGGGTCGAACTCGCGACCTTGGCGTTATTAGCACCACGCTCTAACCAACTGAGCTAAGCGACCAGGTTGATGTATAGTCGTTTTGTTTAAATTGCTTTGTCAAGTAAGCACAGATTCAGTGCAAAGGCTGTGAATGGCCTTGGCCAGAAGAGAAGCTTCTTACCTAGGTATACAGCATTAACACTGTAACTTCGGCGATCAATTACATTCGCTAAAACACTCAAGTCGAACGAATAGTAAATTCGAATTCTTCTTTCTTCAGTAGTATACGCCTAGTAGACTTTGATGATCTTGTTGTCTTCAAACACCGAGTTCAGTTCATACAGGAGACTTCCGTGCGCTAAGCTTAGAAGGTAGAGTCATGTGACGTCCACCGATCCGCCCGCGCGCTGCTTTCAACCTCAAATCATCCGGCGCCGGCATCATCGTCATTAACCGGCATTGCCAATTGTCTTACTCCACAGCATGTCTTTCGCCAGGCAATCATTCGCTTCAACGCGGCAGCTGCTGCGCAATCAGCAGCCTCGTCGCTTTGCCTCTCATGGCGCTCATGCCGAGCCTGTGAACGAGAGCTTCGGCGTACGTCTGACCTCCCCTACAACCGAAATCGTCCTCATTACTAACTGCCACTTCGATCTCTCCAGCGAAGCTTCTATGTCACCTTTGGTGCCTTTGCGTCCGCCTACGTTCTTTACCGCCTGAGCAAATCCACTGAGGAATCAGGCTCTCAATCGTGGATTTCCAACCTCATCCAAAAGTGGTCTCCTTCGGAGAAGATGTTCGAGGAGAGGAACGCCATTCACACAGCGCTTATGGAAAAGGCCGCTCAGGATCGCCACCTGCTTCAGTCTCAGGGCCCTAGAGCTACTTTCGAATTGAAGCAGCCCGAGTATGTTCATATGGCTTCCTGTGTCCCGCTCAAAACACGAGCTAATGTATGCATTTCCGCATTTCTAGAGTCAGCTTCAATACCGCTCCTCCTTACAATGTTCCTGCTGGTTCGTCCGCGGACCTGAGTGCTGTTGTTGCTCATTACGAGCAGCAGAACAAGCAGATGGAAGAGGCCCGCGTCGCTCGGATGAAGGACGGCAAGGTTGTGTCTCTATATGACTAGACAAAATTGACTCTTACATCAGTTCTTTTAAAGAAATGTCAGCGGCAGGCATGACTAGGGGGCGTGTTGTACATATTACAGATTCATCTATAGTAGCCCCGTCTACGGTTCCTTTTGTTGTTTCATTGACCAGTCTCGGTTGATTCCGATTAAAACGCCGGTCGACATTGGCTGCTAGTTCGTCTTATTGTCATGCTGATATACATGCGCACTCCCAATGTAGGGATTATGTAATTCTGAGCGCAATCTTCAATATCAATCGACCGACCCCTTCTGAGTTGATATTCACCTGCTCCTCGATATCCAGGCCATTGCCATTGAGGTTTTTCAGCACCGTCAGAAACTCGTCTACTCCACCTCCCACACCAAAATAGACCTTCTTCGCTGCTATAAGGGCTTTGCTTCGCGCTTGTTCGGTCTCAGACCGGCGAAGCAAGGCAATCAAGGTCTCGGAGAAGGGCACCAGAGATGCCGGAGAGTATATCGTCTCACTCGCAAGAATCAATGTTTTCCCTTTGCCCTGCCCGTAACTGGAGAATACCAAGTCCACAAAGGCAGGGGACCAGGCAC
The DNA here is from genome assembly GCA_011319215.2 of Scortechinia acanthostroma. Taxonomy (NCBI): domain Eukaryota; kingdom Fungi; phylum Ascomycota; class Sordariomycetes; order Coronophorales; family Scortechiniaceae; genus Scortechinia; species Scortechinia acanthostroma. The sequence continues at coordinate 7,148 of JAABUG020134395.1, forward strand.
CGGAAATGAACCCGAAGGTGATATTCCTGCTTGCAAGATCTCTCTGAAAGCTCTCCAGGAGCTCCGGCGTGACGTCTAGCTCTTCTTCTTCATCAGGCTGGTGCCCGGACGAAGTTGCTTCCCCCGAAGGCATATCCCTATGCGTAGCTATGTAGTTCCAAGTCAAAAGCAGATTCGGAAGCGTGACTAGGCGAAGCACGGCAGAATTGTAATCTGCAAATGTGAAATGGATCTTGTTCGTCGCTGAGTCTGGTCGACACAATGCTTGTGCGAAGAGAGTCAGTGACGGTACCGCAGTCCCAGCACCGAGCTACTTTTCCCGTCAGCGTCCATTCAAGCAAAGATTGCAATAGGATTAAGTGGAGAACTACTGACCTCGATAATATGCTGGTCCGCATCCTGATGGACAAGATCCTCACTAACAACCAATCTGGCAAGATCCAACGCGCACTCCCATGTCTTGAAGCCGCCTTCGTAGAAATTGGGCTTGATATCCCCCTTCTCGAGCCCAGAGATAAGTTCCTCATTCTCATGGTCTGCACTGTCTTCAGCCATAAGCTGGGTACGAATGTCGAAGACTTCTCGACGTGCAAGCGTGAACGTCCTCGCATCTTGAGGTGCATTTATTACGAGCTTGTTATATGATATTTGTGATGGTAGCGTAGAGATCTGGAATATGGTTAGATTGAGCATATATTACCGACCAAGCATTATCCTTCGCCGTCCTCTGTTTCTCTCTCCCTCTCATCTATTCCGTCGCCTTCAAGCGCGATCTGTGCGAAGCTACCGACTACCTAGGAGAGAATCTAAAGAATGATGCATAGAACTTACCCATTCTCCCATATCATGTCTCCGAGGCTCCATTAATCTTCCAGTGAGTTGGTTGCTGGCATGTTCCACAGCATTCATATCTCCCTCATCAACGCCATTGAGATCGTTCTCGTCAATGTCGATGTCATCCCCGGAGAAACCGAAGCTGAACGCGGATGTCATCGTGCGCTTATAGAATTATTTCTTTTCCAGGTATTCGATTGATAATGTTCTTGTACTCCCTAGCAAGACTCGATTAATCTTGAACAAACTTCATGCGGCTGTTCCGGCAGAAGCTGAGCACGATATGGCAACACTTTCAGGATTCTGGATATAGTAGATGTAATTGTCTTCAGCAGCCAATATAAAAATAAGAATGACGGCCTTTGTTTCATGAAAACTGAAGAGTAACAGCGTCAACATCTAGTTCTGGAAGCATGATCCAAAAATTTGCCGAGCAATATATTGATGACTAAGCGCTTCGAACATACTAGTTATAGTCAACAACTCATAGTGACTAGATTGCAATTGCGATTCATGACAATTTCGAACCAATAAGTAAATATGTAGTAAGGTCGACTATTATCGCTTCTCTATCCAAATGCAATATTTGTGCTAAATTCTGGCGTTGAAGCTGGACAGTCTAGGGCCAGCCCGCAAATCGAATCGCGTTAATATGACCGTTGCCTTTGTATGTTCCAAATCTAATCATTTCAGCATTACAATGTCGTCTATAGCTTAATTCACGCAATAACGGAAAGTGTCTAAGATGACCCGTTCACCACCGACCCATTCACCACGTGCTGGCTAGCGAGAACAGCCTTCTCAAGCGCCTGCAGCACATCGGCCTTCAGATCCTCTGCATCCTCAACACCGCAACTCATGCGGACGAGGTCATCGAAGACACCAGCGGCCTCACGCTGATCCTTAGGAATGCCGGCGTGTGTCATGCTCGAAGGAACTTCGCAGAGACTCTCCACGCCGCCCAAACTCTCGGCAAGAGTAAAGACCTTGGTGTATTGGCAGAAAAGATGAGCGGCCTTCTGGCCTCCCTTGATACGGAAGCTCAGCATGCCACCACCCATTCCCTGGCGGTGTTGCTTGATAGCAATGGCGCGATGGGGATGTGAGTCAAGTCCCGGGTAGTTGACCGAGATAACATGAGGGGAGGATTCGAGAGCCGTGGCGACGACTGTAGCGTTAGTTGTCGCCTCACGGGCGCGCAGATGAAGTGTCTTCAGGCCACGGTGAGCAAGCCAGCAATCGAAAGGAGATGGAACGGCCCCAATGGCGTTCTGCAGGAATGTGAGACGATCCTTCAGACTGTCAGAGTTGAAGGCTGCGACGCCCATGAGAACATCCTATATTTGGTCAGTAGACTGCATTGCCTGACAACGATGTGTCACTACTTACCGAATGGCCGTTGATGTACTTAGTGACCGAGTGCACGACGATATCCGCTCCGTGGTCCAACGGGTTCTGGACATAGGGACTCATGAAGGTGTTGTCAACCACCACGGTGATGCCATGCCGGTGCGCAACGGCTGCGACGTTGCGAATGTCGACCAAGCCAAGTGTGGGGTTGGATGGGGTCTCAATCCAGACCAGCTTCGTCTCGCCGGGTCGGATCAATGCCTCCACGTCAACTTCAATGCAAGGCGAAAATGTCACATGAACACCGTGGGCTGAGGCGACCTTTGTGAAGTATCTGTGGGTTCCGCCATACACATCGGACACCGAGACGACGTGAGAGCCTGCAGCTAGGGACTGGAGGATGGTAGCTGTGGTCGCCGAACCGGATGAGAAGGCTAGGGCGTATTTTGCGTGTTCTAGGGCCGCAACAGCTTGCTCAAAGTTATCCCTAAGAAACTTTAGCGCCTACTCTTTCGCGATCGTCTCAATTGTGTCTCGAGGCAGTTACTAACCGGTTTGGGTTTGAGCTTCTGGTGTACTCGTAGAGACCGACGGGGTTACCGACGCTGGTTTGCGCAAATGTTGTGGAAAGTGAAATCTATGTTAATGGTTAGTTCTTCCTTCTTCATAAGTGGCGATGGACGCAAAGCAATCCATTTGAACTCACAGGAGCAATGACAGCGCCAGTGGTGGGATCATGAGGCGATCCAGCGTGGACAGCTAACGTGCCAAAGCGGCGTTCCTGTGCACCTTCGCCATTCTGTGTGGCTCCGTTGGAGGATGCAGTCATTGTGAACGGTCAACGAGGTTGAACACGATTTGAGGAGCGTATATAATCAAAGAGAGAGAAGAGAAGAAGGGAGAAAGAATATAGATGAATAAAATTTTATCGATAACCGATTCCTTCGACCTAGTTATCAAGGATTGAAAGAAACAGTCGGAGATAGATATAGGTATGAGATCACTCCAAAAAGTCCAATGAGACGCCGCTCCTGCGTCCTCGTGTTTATAAGAATCAGCGATTGACGATTAATAATAAAAGAAAACAAATGATAGACTGGAATGTGCGACGGACAATGTTTGATTACTACTTGTAGTATCTTTCCTGCGCTTCGGACTCCGATTTTTCTCCCCCATCAAACTCTCTTTTTGAATTTCTTTTACGTTGCAGTACAGAACTACAGGCGGATCCTGTCTCCATCTGAATCAGACGTTCCCGGCACTAACCGAGCATGGAGATTCCATTGATAATCAGATCCAGGGCAACGTGGATCTAGAGATTATCTAGACTAGATGTGTTGGTTACTGACAGGAATATGCCTGCAGCGATGTTCGCGTCTACAGAGATTATCTCTATCCATCAGTCTGAATAATCATCATCACGCTCTACGTAAGTTGATTAGTTATTCCACCGATGACAAATGGCATGAAGACGGTAACCTTATCCGCCTGTCATACATAATTTCCTCCGGATCAGTAAATCACGTCATTTCTGAGACTTTGTAATCATTTCTTGACTATTATTATCTCATGTGCATCATGCGACGGGCAATAGTACGTTCAGTACAGCCCTGTCCTCTATTCTAGCAACGCCAACGATGGGAATCATTCATTAGCTCCAATTCCAGCCCATTGTATCATCCAGCGTGTACATAAAGACAACATAAAACGACATGGGAATACCCTGACTGATTCAACTTTTCCATCACCACCAGGAGACAGGTCCCAAACCTGCCATTTGCATCGAGCCCTGAGTTTTCGGTGAGTCAAATTAGAGTCCATCAGAAATCGGATCGCGAGGGCACATACTATGATGGAGTAGGGAGGCTTTCGTTCAGTGCCTGTTCCTGCGTCACCTAGATCTGGGGCATTGGGGATCTGATCATGCCATTGCTCCATCTCAACTCTGAAACGGACAATTTCTCCTATGTCGAAGTAGAATGTTGAGCCCTCTTCGTTCTCCCAAACCCACACCTGATCGGCAATGTCACTATTTCCTGGTGAGCCAATATGTACTTGCGGCACTCTGGGGAAAGACGGTTGCTTACAATCGAGCGCCGTCCAAAAGGAGATCCGGGGGAATGAGGATATCATTGAAGAATTCTACACCAACTGTTTTTGTATTAGCATGAGTATAGTGACCGCGAGCTTGAAGCAGTTGCATACTCTTAATCCCTTGTTGAGTAGCACTAGAGATCTTGCCTAGCAGGATTTCTCCTTTAAACGGCCGGAAGACAATGAGCCGGAATTTCACTATAGAGAATCAGTAAAGCAGTTACATTCAACCGGAAATCCTTCCGGACGTACCGTTTACATTGACCAGACCAGTGCCATGACCTATTAAACCATCCGACGATTCTAACAAGTCATAGAACCCAATGCAAAGGCCAACTTTTTGAATGACCTGCACAAGCGAACCATGTCAGTCAAGGCGACTGCCAGCTCGATCAGGGTGACTTCGTACTTTATTTGCATACTTTGCGTTGATATTGTCCTCGATTGCGACAGCGCTGTACTTGGAGAAGTCTTCAGGAGAGATCTGGATGAGATCTGAGATGGTTGTCTGCCTCGCTGCAGTCAGCTTGTCTATTCATGACGAGCTAAAATGAAATTGATCAAGGATGTCTCTCAACTGACAAGAATGAACATTTCGAATATCTTACAAAGGAAAGACGTATCGCATGAGCAGTGATCAGGATAGGTAGTTTCTATTTCCACACATTCGCACAGAGAATTAGCGGCAAGACAAAACTTGCATTCTAACCATGTAGGACGCTGAAACGGCGCCTTCTAAATTATGTTTCCAGTAATCACAGGTTCATAACATTATAAAAGCGTATTTTGAAGCTGCAACAAGAGAAGTTCAAAGATCGAACGCCAATCGCCTCGACCAATCGCAGGGTGCAGATCCTGCCTGGTTTCTCTTGAAATTTTTCCTTCTGCGTTGATAGCCAGAACCCAGCACGTGATTTCTCCACTGTTGCCATTATTCGGACTTTTACATGACAGTTCGGTTCTCGGAACGGAACAACAACTTTGGAGCTTTGGTCCTAAAGAAGCGATCAGAGTGATCGGAGGTTTTTCTCGGCTCTTCAGGATGGCGTGAGAGGATGGCGTCGACGCTGTCACTCATTCGAGGACCTGCAGAGATCTTCCCGCAATGAGCTCCCAGGGTTTCTCATTTCCTCCCCCTCCTCCTCCCCCTCCTTCTTCTCAGCAACAGCAGCAGTCTCAATCAGCTTTTCCGTCTGCGCCTTCACAGTATGGTTACGGTTCTTATAGTCAACGAGGTGGACGAGGCGCCGGAGGGCACAATAGAGGTCGTGGCAGAGGATTCGGGAATCGAGGAGGTCGGGGAGGCTCCTTTGTTCCTCACCATGCCAGTCATACCCCAACCTATTCCTCGACTACACCGTCTTCTTTCGGTTATGGGTCGATGAACTATACTGGGTTTACGCCTCAATCTCAGCCTACTGTCTCTGGCAATATCCCGACGCCCCAGATTGCGTCTTTAGGGTCGCCGGGTTTCCAACACCAGTCCAATACATCCTCGTATGCTTCCCCGAATCACTTTTCGCAGCCGCCAGCCGTTCTCGGATCTCCGTATCAGCCACAATCTAGCTATGATGCAGCTTACGCACCCGCAAATGCGCAATCCGGTCCTCCATATCCTTCTGTCGTGCATTCGACTCAACATGTCCCTCAACCCCTACAAGCACCGATGATGAGTCCTCCAATGCGCTGGGGTTTTGAGATGTCACCACCTGTAGGACCATTTGCTAGTCCTCGGCGAAGCAATCAGTGGGCGCCGCGGCAATCTAACACACATCAGAGCCAACCTTCCTTTGGTGGAAGCTCAATGAAGTATGGCGGAAAGCGGGATCATGCGTCGGCTTTTGGAGGAAAACCGCAAGCAGTTGCGCCTCGCGTTCCTGCACCGCCTCCGGTTCCGAGCTTCGGCAACCCTCTGCCTGTGAAGCCTCCTCCACCAGCGGCTGCTGCACAAAACCTGAGAAAGAAGAAAAGGAAACACAACCAGTTAGGGCTCACGCCCAAAACTGAGGAGCATGAATCGAGCGAGGAGGAGGACGACGTGGATGAAGAATCCAAGTTGGCGCCTGCCGCGGCTGGTGCTACAGCGCCGTTGCGATTCACTTATAAAGGACGGACGTCAACTCTCCAGTCACCCACAGACATTGCCGCATGGATTGAGGAACGGAAGAAACGATTTCCGACCCAAGCAAAGGCTGAAGAGAAGAAAAAAGCCATGGATGACGCTAAGAAAGCCCGTGAAGAAGCTCTGAACAAGAAGAAGATTGAAAGGCAAGAACAAAGACGAGCCCAGAAGGCCGCATCGAAAGCCAATGACAAGCCAGAGCACGCCGTTGATCCGGCGGATGCAGCTGCCAAGGCGAAACTAAAAGCTGACAAGCTTCAACGCAAGCTCCTAAAGGAACAGGAACGGGTAGCGAAGGCGGAAGCGGATGCCGAGCGGGCTCGGCTCAAAGTTGAAAAGTTGCAGAAGGTGGCCATGGAAGCGGAGGAATCCGCCGCGTCATCTTCCGTTGATTCAGGCAGCACTGACTGGACATCGTCAAGCGGATCTGACATCTCTTCAGATTCAGCCGAGAGCGATGATGATTCGGCACCCGAGGAAGTGACTTCTCGCCGTGAGGGGCCGGAGCGGGTACCACCACCGCCTCGAGTAAACAAGAAGCAAGTGTGTCGCCATTTCTCCCGCCATGGGCGCTGCTTCCACGGGGAGAAGTGCAATTTTCTGCATGAGTTGCCGGAACGAGGCGTCAAAACAAAACCTGTAGAGAAGAAAGGAGAGAAGAAAGGACGGAGGGGGCTCTTCCAAGCTGTAAGTATCCTCGGACTTAGCCTATTCAAGCACTAACACGCAAATTACTAGCTGATCGAACGCCAAAAAGAGGACGAGGATCGGAGAGCGATGGAAGTGATTGTATGGCTGGGAGAGAACGGATGTCTCGATGCCCCAGAGCCCTAGCTTTGACAGCCTTGGTTTCATCAGCTTACGCCGAAGCCGGGGGGCGTAGGAAAGGCGACTGGACGCTCTCATACTGGGAACAAAGATGAGATTTAAGCCCCTCAGGAGACGAATCGCACAGTTGCTACTAGGTATCTAGGTGCTGAAAAGAGATGTTTCTATATAATACTGGCGCCATCACACCGTATCCTTACAATTTCGTAACTGCCCTGTTAGAGAGTTGTATTGAAAGCACAATACAGAAAGGCCTAATACCTTCACCGTAAGGGTACGTTAGCCTGGTACCTAGGTACCGGGGGTTTTATCTTAGATGATCCACCCTCGCACAAAGGACGGACCTAGGGGATGTATCTACCTCGATGATATGGAGAGATATTTCGCATTTTCCCCATGCTACATTTATAATCACCACGGGAATTAAGAAGAAGAAGAATCACTCAAAGTTCGGACAGTCAGGTGCGAGCAGGATAACCAGAAGTAAATGACCATAAGTCAGTCATCTTTTGGTGAATCAAAGATAACGTATGATTATTCTTAGCAACACATACCAAACTGCTGAGATCCTCCGCTTCTGAATCCATGGTTCATTGCCACCATCACCACCGAAACTGATTGCCTATTATCTCCTTTGCGACCTTAGCCCCGACCGGGCTTTTGCCGGTATTTACTGGATCCTCTCGACCTATTATTGTGGCTAAGCGAATGACTACGACTGACTTGGTCTAGTTGAACAAACGCCTTTCCCCAGAGAGGACTGGACTAAGCCTGGCTGAGGTTAGCCTCCATGATGGCGTTATTGCCCTTTTATTGTGTTTTTGCCTCTTCCATTCGGGGGCTATGGATTCATGTCGATGAGCCCGTTCTATTGGTTCTTCCTCGAAGCTGACTGGCTCGTGGCTTCCTCACTATCTCACTAGGTACGGAGTACTGGCGCGAAATCGCAATCCTTCCTTAGTCGACCCAATCACCCAACTTCCGGCGAGATGAAGTTAACAACAAGGTTCCTTGGGTGTAGCGGAAGGTGAAGGTAGGCTGCGTAGGCAGCTTCCTCTTGGTCTGGTCTAGCTCTTCCGGCTATTATTAGTCGCTCCTAACCTCCCTTCTCGCCCTTCTCTCCTCTTTCTTCCCTTTTCTCCTTTCTCCCTTCAGTCGATCGTTTGCATCATACCATCCGTTCTGTCTGTCTTTACCCCCAGTCAGAGTCCATCCTTTCATTGAATACGTATATTCCAATTCAGAATCCCTTCGTTACAATCTTCTGGAATACTTTATCTTATCCCCGGCTTTGCTACCTCTTTCTGGGAATTTCTATATAATAGCGTCTCAAAAAAGTCTATACTTTGGTCAACATGCGTTCCATCTTCTTCCTGGCTTTCAGCGCTCTTGCGGCCATCGCAGCTGCGCAGTCTAACGCCAATCCCTTCAAGATCCCTACCAGTGGTTACCAGTTCACCGCCGGTGAGCCCACTACTCTGACCTGGGATCCTACCACCGATGGCACTGTCACTCTCAAGCTTCAATGGGGCAGCGTTTTCACTCCTGACTCTGGCTCAACCATTGTCTGTAAGTATCTCGGATTGAAAAGAGTCTGGTCTGCGCATCTACTAACGTACCCTAGCAAGCATTCCCAATTCTGGAAGCTACACCTGGACTGTTCCTTCTAACATTGCTGCCCGTCCTGATTACAGCGTTGAGATCATTGACGATCAGAATCCCTCGGAAAACAACTACTTGCCCCGTTTCACAGTTGCAGGAGCTAGTGGCATCGCGAGCTCCACGGCTTCTGCCACTACCACTACGAGCGCCTCGACCACGTCTACCACAACCACTACTAGCGGAACTCCCACCATGACCACTGTGACTTCGACCACTGCTTCTCCCTCCAGCAGCTCTTCGACCACCAGCAGCAGTTCGTCTACTTCGACTACCACCCGGACTTCAACCTCCGCCACTTCCACGCCTACTGCGGTCCCCAACTCCAATGGCGGTGTCATCAACCGGATCTCCGGTGGCATGATGGCGCTCGTCATGGGTGCCATTGCGGTCATGTAAGCAGCATACGTTGCGAGATTCTGGCGATGAGTCACATCACTACGATTGGGTTCGATACGCTCGAATATATAGCTTTTGGCGTGTTCTTTTCCTTCCTTTACACCTGCTTGGGATTTGAATATGGTTGGCCTACCGTTTTTAGGTATCTACAGTTTGTTCTTACCCTGCGGCTGAAAAGGTGTAACATCCTTTTTCCGTGTACGATTTTCTCTATTCCGCTTGGGCGATGCTTAAGGATCCGTATGATCGCGTTAGCTAATCGTCATTATTCTTTGTTGGGACCAAGGACTCTGGTCTGTTCGGGTACACTTTTTGTATGGTATATAGATATGTTTACATTGTAATGAATGACTTGCTTTGGCCTGCAGGAAAATGCTAGTAAAGAATAGGGTTCTGTATATCCTATGGTTCTGGGCTTTGGTCTGTTCTAGAGACATTGAGGCTCTGTTATAGCCTCGATCTGCTGGAGCCTGAGACTACTATAGTATACGCGGGGGATCGTTCAATAGTCTGTTTCATTTTTAAGCCCAATATATTTCAGAAGACGATTCTGAATCTCATATTTCCTATTTATTTCTGTCACAGCATCGGATCATTCGGATCGCTGTGGGGTCTTTAGCCGTTAGCAGAGTGGACTTTGCGAGTTGCGACAGTGATAACCCTCTACAGCCAGCTCGGCTGTATAAGGTAATTTAGGACCTTGTATCGATACGCCGGAATTTACCTGAATTGTATCTTACCATACAGTTAGTACAAAAAGTCCCTTAGAAGCGTTCTCTCGGACAGTGATGACTGGGGAGTTGAATGATGCAAGAAGCTTGAGGATCGGTTTGAGCTAGAGAGGAATGCATCTGTGCCTGTAATCTCTGGTCGTGCATTAGACTGGATACCTACCTTAGTAGCCTGCACGTCAGGTACTACATGAGGCTGGTGGGAATAACACGTGGAAATGACAGAATTCCTCCTGTCGTGCAACATGTCATGGCTCTTTCTTACTTATCGAGCGGCTAGGGGCTTTGAGCTTATTGTTTATCAATTCTGATTGGGCATTAAGAATGCTAATGATGTCGCTAACAATACAGCAGGAGCACAGCCCCAATATGACCTCTAGAGAATCTGAAAGGAAGATAAACTCATCGAAAAAAGCAAGCCCGAAAGGAACATGGTACTATCCGTCATGCAGACCAAAGAGACAAAGGAAAGGCAGCTTACGCAGCAAGCCATTGAGGACATACACGCTTGATGAACTTCATGAACTTGAAAAATCCGACGGCATATTCGACATTACCGTGAGGATCAACCGTTCGCTCTGGAAAGGCTATACCAGCACCATATAAGCCCTCAACGAGCCGTCCATGTTGATCGTAGAATCCTCCGGTTTCATGATCAAAGTCCGGCTCCAATGGGGTACCATTCACAGAAAGCTCTGGTAGCGGATCCCGAGTGAAGCCAATGGCCTGGACAATGTGAGTGCAGAAGGGTAACTGTAGCTTAAACTGTGCCATCTCTTTACCATTGCTGCAGTCGACCTTGGTGATGAAACGGCCTGCCTCGGAGGTCGGTAAAACTGAATCTTCGAGCTGCTGACGGGCAAAGTCCGCAGCGAGACCCTTGAGACCGGTGTTGTCCCGGAGGATCCAGCCGTCCATGTACTCGGCATACCGAAGAGGATGCCGGGTGAACCACTTGATGCGGAGCTGGGGATGAGAACTGCGGGCTAAATCTACCAGGTTGAGTAGAGCTAGAATGGCACTATGAGAAGCCCCTACGACTGCGATGGTCAAGGGCTTGTCTCGGGGAAGGTACGAGGCGAGTTCACTGGGCTTCAAAACAAGGTCAAGGTCCAGCCTCTGAATGTTGTGCCCAGGAACAGGGATCGGAGCCGTCGTCGGTGAAGACCCCGTACACAGGATGAGTCTAGGTGTCTCGACTTCAAACTCGTCGGACGATCCGTGACTTTTAATCCGTACTGTCCAGGAAGAAGTCTATGTAACGGGACACGAAAAGCATTAGCAAACTATCCGATTTCTCTCGCATGTTGCCCTCCGCTGTTAGTCCGATGGGGAATCTCAAACTAACATTTTCCGCCAGATTTGCAGCAACGACATAACCCCGGCATTGAACCACCCGATCCAGT
>JAABUG020134506.1:0-18536 GCA_011319215.2 Scortechinia acanthostroma
GATTATAACTGGTAGCTTGTGAATTAAGTTTTAATTGATCGGCGTGCACACTGGCGATTGTATGCAAAATAGATGTTTTTAGAGGGATGTTGTATCCCGCAACTCTTCGCGTCCGCAAGTCTCCCGTCAACAAGGAGCTTGGGCCAGCCGACTATCGCTGCTACAATGTGCTTCTACAACTATTGCCGTGACACCAAAATTTATCATAAAACATGTCAATGGCGGATTCCGAAGGCTTTAAAATCATATAAATACCTAAGCGACCAAGATCCAATCTTCATGAACGGTCGTCCACTAAAAAGATCAAGGCAACGGCCTTTCTGTCTAACCGCACGTCTCGATCGACCAACAACTCAGCTTCTCAGGCCCATAACTAGGACCAGATATCCTGAGGTCAAGCTTGGACCAATGTCAACAGTTAGAAACACCAAGGGTGAAGGAGTAGTGGCGACGTGATCGTTCAAAGTCCATATGAAGTAGCCAAGACGTAGCATAGATCATCATTCATAAAGGAGTTGATGGAATCAATCCACAAATCCCATCTCATCAGACATTACTTGCTCCAGCGTCGGCTGGTTCTTCTGGCCAGGGCCACGTACAGGCGGCCACCTTAACATGCGAGCTCGTAGTTGCTCAGCCTGCTGCAGTGCTTCGCGAAGGTTCCTGCCGGATAATTAGCAAAGCCTGAGCACATATAGGGGAACCTGAAACGTACTGATAGTGACTAGCAACCACGTATCCTTGTTTCTGTAACTGCCGCGCTAGTTCCTCTTGGTGGTTGTCCTGAAGAGAAGGATTGGGCACAACGATGAGGGGGATGCCCATTCGTAAAACCTCGAGAATGGTGCCAGATCCTGAGAAGCTCCCATGTCAGATATCAGAGTATGCCAGTGACGGGTAACCGACAAGAAGATGATCAGTACCTGCGTGACTGATGACCACCCCACCACTTCGTCCTTTACTTATGTCTGCCTGAGCCAATGCAAACTCTCCTCCCAGCCCATGCTCGTGGAAGGAGAAACCGCCGATATTTATTCTCTGCCAGGGCCTGCGTCCAGGTGGATACTGCTTGAGGAAGTTCTGAAAAATCGCCTCGTTTTTGCCGTATTGGATCATTAAATGCGAGTAGCCATTTTTCTCCAGGGCCGTCACAAATGAGGGATCTAGCGCGGCGCGTAAAAGCTCTTCAAAAGAGGCAGTTGCGCCGACTGTCACAAAGCATACTTTGATCGGGAGCTGCTTCGCTGACATGACTGTAAACTAAGTTCCCAGGTACTTCCTTTGACAGGGAAGTTGATCGATGCTTTGACTGGGCTGCAGAAGCATCTCAGCTCCAAAGATAAATATGCCCTTTGAATAAATATGCAAATCCGTTATCAGCCAACATCAGGGTCAGACAAAGGAGATGATGAATTAAGTGTAGCAGTAGTTCGGAGTGATGCATTGATATGATGGCAGCAGTGAATGCGCTTATCCCCTTTGGGATTAGTGTTCCCATGCGAAGTTCATCCGCAGAAAACATCTCCGACATGCAAATTCCAGGAGGAACTCGACAACCCTCACGGCCCATCTTCGCCCGCAATGGCCTTTGTCGCAAGATATCTGGGCCGTACGGCCTTTTCGGTCGCTCGAAGATGTCCAGCTGCCATCCAATCCCGCCCATTCTCTGTCACACCCTTCAAATTCTTGCCGGAAGATCCGCCAATTACCAGAGAACCTCCGCCGGAGGATGAATTGCCTGACGTGCCGGAGTACTCGCCAGATCTCCTCAGCAAGGAGGAGCGGTCAATGTATGATATGCTATCCCCGGAGGAACGGGAGGCCTTTGACGCGGAGCAACGTCGGATAATAGAAGAATTCAAAAACCCGCAAGTGCGAGCGGCCGCATTTGCGGAGATTGAGAAAAGCGTGAGGGACCTGGAGAAGGAAGTAGGGTTGCGATTCGAGGATGTGCCGGACAAGTCCCGGGGCTTCTGGGCCGAGGAAGAGGACGATGAATTTGGTCTTGTCGAGGATGCAGATGACGATTTCCACGACGACGAAATCACATCCATGGCCCACGCGGAGGTCGAATTGCACCGCGAGATTCGTGAATATGCTCGCATTGCGGCTTGGGATATGCCTTTACTGAGCAGTAAGTTCAATTTCTAACCGACTATGCTCAATGCTAATCTGGCTTTCAACTCAAGAACTCGCCAAACCTTTCACCCTTCCTCCCGAAACACACATCCTTCGCTTCCGCTACACCACGTATATGGGTGAACAGCATCCCGCCGAGAACAAGGTGGTCGTCGAATTGGCCAGCAAGGATCTCGTCCCCAAACACCTCTCCGAGGAACAGCGGCAGACGTTCCTTAAACTCGTGGGAACACGCTACAACCCCGATACGGACATTGTCCGCATGTCCTGCGAGAAATTCACAACTCGCGCACAGAACAAGCGGTACCTGGGTGACATTATCAACACGCTGGTCAAAGAGGCCAAGGAAGGCGACTCCTTCGCGGACATCCCTCTCGACCTCCGCCATCACAAACCCAAGACCCAGCTGCGCTTCCCCGAGTCCTGGGCCATGACAGAGCAGCGGAGGAAGCAACTCGCCGCCACACGGAGAGAGAGACAGATCAACGAGGAAGCACGGCGGGCAGTTGTGGATGGGAACGCCGTCGTTGCACAGGCCACTCTGACACTGCCTTCCTTGAACCCTGCCTTGAGCGCCAGAGCCGCCGAGGAGCGGGAGAAGGTTGCTGTCAAGGTTGGAGCCAAGGGCCCGAAGAAGAGAGTACGTTAGACCTGATGGCAGTATATTGTCTTGTATTCGATGGATGTCTTCTTTGCGTTTCTTTGAGTTCGAAAATATCAAGGGCGGCGCACATGTCAAACGGTCATATAGACTATTACTTACTCTATTGTACAATATTCCACTTCATGAGCTTTCCACCTTTTATACTGGGATGTAAGTATACTACGGAGTACACTTCTGGTTCATGCCTGTACTACGAAAGAGAAATTGGAAAAGTCAAATACAATCAACCATCATGTCATTAAACCGAATAGTTTTTTTTGTGATTTTATTTAAACATATATCCATAGATACCCCTCAACCGTCGTTATAACAGACGACAGACCCGGAAGGACAACGAGAGATCCGCCCAAGTTCAAAAGTCACGAGAACAAAACTTCCAGCGTGGTCAAAGTCGAAGCCAACTTTCAACTCATCAACCTCGCAATGTTCTGCTCACAACCTCCAAACTAGCAGTTCAATCTCATATCCTTCCTTTGTTCGTAAATTAAATAATCGGTTGAATACTCAAAGCCACCCAATGAAATCAAGAGAGAGACAACAGGCAAACACCAGGAAAAGAAAATGCGAAGAAAGATGTCATCGTCGACGAAGTCCACAATCGGTATCCATGCAGACTCTGTCAACTGAATGACCTCCATCTCCATGTTGTGTTGCCTTCCGCCATCGAGTGGTGGGTATATTTAACCATGGGCGAGTGAATGAGCCGCCCAGACCAGCTTGGGTGTCATCGTAGGGGAACGGGAAAGTGACTAAAAAGAGAAGCGTGGCCACGGTCCGCTTGCTGCCACTGCATTCGTCCAACTGGTGGACAGCACAAGAATTCTCTCTTATATGGGGCCGGGTTACTTGGCACGTCCGCTGCCCATGCCGAAAATGTCGTCGGAGGAAGAAGAGACGGCGGGGCGCTTGAGGACGGTAGGGTTTTTATGAGTGAACACGCCGATAGGTGGGAGGAGAGGCTTGAGACGTCCGTCGTCGTCGTGGTCTCTGGCGCGGCTGTTGAGGTAGGCAGTAGGGCTGGGCTCAGAGCACGAGAGGCAGGACTCAGTCGAGGATGAGCGGCGGTGGCGGGGAGACTCGGAGGATCTGGGGATTCCCTGGATGACGCCGGTGTTGGAGGGCACGAAGAAGTCGTCGTCATCATCGAAGTCCTTGACGGCGTCGTTGGCAAGGTTGTAGAGGCGGAGACTCTGCTGGCGAAGCTGGTTGGCATCCGAGGTATTGGTCTCTGTACCACCGTTAGGGGCGGAAGGACGGTCCTGGAACAGGCGACGGGACTTGGGTTGCGAGCGTTTAGTGCGAGGCGGAGGTGCAAAGACGTCCGTATCGGCGGGCACCGTGTTGGTCTTTCCAGGCACAGTGGTAGCTGCGAACATGTCATGCAGACCACGCAAGAACTCATCACGTTTGGCTCGCTCTTTCGGATCGGAGATGATCTGTTGACCAGGACGACTCAGCTCGGACGCGTAGTCAGGAAGCGGCTCGAAGGAGAGCAGGTCGATCTTCTTGTGTGCATTGGCAGCACGATTCTGGGCAGCAGAAGCATGACCTAGACCACCCTGGTTGCGTCCATGTGAGCTCGGAGACTGAAGCTGTCCACCCTGTGCCTGCTTGGAACCATGATGAGCAGAACCTCTAGGCGAGCTGGCATTGATGAAGCCGGGGCGGCCTGGAAGCGCAAGGGGAGCTGGCTGGTGCATGGAGGCACCGCCCTTGCCCTTGTTGCTTCTTTCAGTATCGGAATGCTCAACAGTTGCATTGATTCCCAAACGAGAGCCCCTCAGCGCACCGCGGTCGGAAGCAGCATCGTCGAGCAAGCCGGCCAGAGCACGCGACTCGCGGGTCTGGTTGCCTCCGCCAGACAAAAGGCTCGGGACGTTGTACTTGTCACGGTACCAACGGGGAATATCGCGCAGACCAAGCTTCTCGAGCATGGAGCGATCGGTGGGCATCTCATGCTTAAACAGGCAGCCTACATGGTTGTTAGTCCACAGCTGTCAATCGCCCCTGGTCATGGATTGGTCCATACCTTGCTGCTGATAGTCGCACTCACCGTGACGGATCCAATACGAGCAGTATTCCTTTTTCGGATGACTGCCGCTCACCTGTCTGGAGTTCGTGCCACTGTTTCCAGCAGCCTGAGCCGCAACAGCGCCAGCAGGAGCAGCAGCCATATTAGCGGGCACCATCCAGCCATGGTTAGGAGGTGGAGTAGGGATCGCCCAGTTCTGACCATTGCCATGCGGATACATAGGCTGAATAGGCAGACGCTGCTGGGGAGCAACACCGTTTTCCTCCGGCATGTATCTGGGCGAAGGGACAGGGCCTTGGTTGCCATACTCCCTAGCACGCTGCCCGGGGACGTTGGGGACATCGACGGGAAACTGGAAACGAGAGAAAGGAAGAGTACTCTCCACAACATAGAACGAGCAACGGGGGCCCACGGTACCAAGGCTGGTCATGCCCTGGGTATCACCTGGAGAAAGAACGCGTGGTGCCGAACGAATATTGACATGGATAGGAAGCTCGTCAACAGCAATAAGAGGAACAAGGGTACCATTAGGTCTGGCGCAGAAAAACTGAGGACGGAGAGGAGAGGACATGACGTCGTATTTTCGCTCTCCTGAGCTTTACTTTGACAGAAAGCAAGCCTGAGACTCAGAAGAGCTGAGGGTTTATCAAAGAGGTGGTCTTGGGATCGCTAAGAGGATATAACAGGGTAAGTGATGCTTTTGGAGTGGAATGATGTCGATGAAAAAGCTTTGCAGAGAGTGGGTGTTGACAGAAAGAAAGAGGGGGGCAAGATGAGGTCAGGATATCGCGTCTCTTGTGAGTGAATGCTCGCGAGGTATTTTGATGTTTTGTGTGCGATGTGATGTGAAGCGAGCTGGATATTCACTGCTGAATAGGGCAGACTCTGAAGCAGCACACCACCTTCTATGTTCTGTGATCACAATATGGATGAATCTACTAAATCAATGACAGGCAGCGTATATAGCAGCTTCAAGAAAATCGTCTAAGAGAAGGAAAATCAGCCGTCAGAAAAAAGAAAGAGTATATAAGCGGATGGGATGAAGCTATCCCAAAGTCCGGATACAAGACCAAAAAGACTATATTGACCAAACTTCTAAGAAAGACAGCGAACAACAATAAAAGAACAAGAGGAAAGAAAGGAAACCACTTTTCTTTAGGATTCAAAGGATTCAAAAGAACAAGAAGAAAAAAGCCTCAAGCTTAGTCCTTAAAAAAGCAGGGACTGTTTGCCTCCATCCTAGAAAGTGTTGGCATCGGTACAACAGCAACGGATGGCTGCAGACTGCTCTCCCTTTTTTCTTTGCTTTTTCTCCCCATTCTCTGGGCCTTCCTCTGAACACGCCAACGGTTTTCTGAAAGGGCAGAGAAGGGCTAATCCCCTTTGTAATTGTCTTATTTCAACATCTTTATCTTCTTGAATGGCGGACCATCTGGATGAGGCTGATTGTCCGGGATTTAGGGCTACGACTACTGAGGACGTCTTCCGTTGGAACTGTGGCGTCCGCAGCTTACTACTTTACCGGGCTCAAGCCTTGCATAATAGTTTTCAAATGGACGTTCTCACGTTGATTAAAGTGTGTAAGCTAAAGTACATCATGGGTATCAAAGTCCTTTAGAAACGATTCCATTCCGATTCCCACGTACGCCATTGATGCAGCCCCCCCAATATAACAACCACATTCCAGTTCATTCCTATGGCACAGAGAGTCAAAGAGGGCAAAAACGACTATCTTTCTGATGTTGAGAATTGTCCGGGTTGACTCGGCCCGGACGACGTTGTCCAATAGCCTGCCGGGTTACCGGTCAGGTCGATAACGGGCGGCACAGTGGGAGGCCCAGCGGGAGGCACAGCGGGACCGGTGCTGGTTGTACCAGGGACTCCATTGCTGGCTTGCGCTGCAGCCCTACTGGCCAATTTCCTTCGATGTTGTGCTAGGGAGCCGCGAATTCCTTGAAGGTATTTCTTGGCCTTCTCAATAAGCTCGCGATCCTCGGTGCTGTGCTTCAGAGCATCCAACATCCTTGCCACTTGCATCTCGGACCGAAGATGGGGACAAGTGCGCGAAATTCCATAATGCGCAAGCCCGCATAGACCACAATGTTCGACGCCGGCCTGCTTCAAGGGGCAGGAGCCCACCGGATGATGCTTAGTACATATGAAGCATGGCGGATGACGTGCGTCCTCCACATTGCCGTCCATGCCATTCGCGCTGTATGCAGGGACTCCATCCTCTTCGGCCGTGATACGCTTGAAGGGACGTACTGTACGGAGAATCATGGTTAGAACTGGTAATCTGGACTCAGACGGGAACTGCATTACCTTTGGACTTCTTGGCGAGCCGTTCCATCTCGGAATCCATCCCAGGCTCATCTGATTCCGATTCTACGGCCTCATCCGCCTTGTATTCAACGTCATTGTCGGCCTCCTGGCGAACCTTCACGGGTGACACTTCCGTCGCGTCTTTTCCGTAGTCTACCGCTGCCCGCTTTCGTTTTCCACGGCCCAGTGTCTCTGCCCTCTTCCTGGCCTCTTCTGCCGCCGCTTGCTCACGCTCCTGTAAAATCTTCTCCCATAGCGTATTGTTGATTGCGGGATCTTCACCGTTATCAGAGTCCTGAAGTTGGCCTTCCAGATTTTGGTTGTCATTCGCCCAGACCCTGGCGAAGCTGAACTGAGACTCCGGCGCGCTTTCGTCAGGCGTCTTCGCTTGCTCTTCCTGACTACGATCAAGGAGCTTGTCGACAGATTCCGAATCGTACTGAACGTCTCCCGAGTCGTCATCATTAAACAGTGCTTGGGCTCCGTGACGCAATATAGAGTCTAAATCCCGCCCATCATCCTCTTCCGCGTCCATTCGGTCAATGAGGACATGGTCAAGGATCATCTTCTTCTTGCCGATCTGCATGATTTTCTCTTCGACACTCCCACGGGTCATAAGCTGGAAGACAAGCACTTTATTCTTCTGTCCGATGCGGTGAGCGCGAGAAAGTGCTTGCATGTCCTGATGAGGATTGAAGTCTGGATCCATGATGATAACAGTGTCTGCAGTGGCGAGGTTGATACCCACACCACCAGACCTGGTCGATAGAAGGAACGCGAAATATGGCGAGTTGTCAGCATTGTATTCATCAATACATTTCTGCTTCTCCAATGAATTCATTCGTCCGTCCAGGCGGCGATGCAGAAGACCGAGGCCGTCCAGAAAATCTTCAACAATATCTAGATTATCGAGGAACTGGCTGAAGATTAGAACTCTATGGCCTCGCCGCTGCAGCTTAGGAAGCATGATACTAAGTAGCTTGAGCTTTCCTGATGCCTCAACCAGGTGCTTGTGCGTCTCAGCAGGATTAGTAGTGTGTTCCTCGATTGCTTCGCTGTAGACAAAAGGATGGCATAAGCATTTCCGAAGCTGCATCAGGATATTGTTCAGATTATGGCGATCCGCCTGCCTGACGCCATCATTCCTCTGAAAAATTGCCTTTATAAGCTGCGGATTTTTTGCCAAAATAGATTTGTACAGCTTCTTCTGAACGACGGACATGGACACAGGCACAATGATTTGAACCATAGGAGGAAGAAAGGTGAGGACTTGCGCTTTTGTCCGTCGCAAGAAGAATGGACGAATCATGTTGTGTAGTTCAGGAATGTTCTCCTTTGAGAGTATGCCGTACTCTTCATCCAATTTTGCGGCGTCCTTGGTTGGATCACAGAACTGAAGCAAATTGAAGAGCTCCCGCGTGTTGTTCTGGAGCGGTGTACCAGTGAGGAGAAGTTTGAAAGGGAATTTGAATCGCGACAGAGATTCGTATATCTGGCTTTTGTCATTCTTCAAGCGCTGCCCTTCATCGACTACCAGACCAGCCCATGGTATCTTCATGAGAACCCGTCGAGACGCATCGTCAATCATAGTCTCATAGGATGTGACTACAACATGACATCGAAGGTCTGGCTCGCCCTGGGAAAACATCTCATGCTCTTGAGCCAACTTGCGGGCGAATGCTGAGCCGTAATATGTGACGACGCGAATTGAAGGAACCCAAGACTTGATCTCCTTGCGCCAATTTGGACAGGTTGAGTTCGGCACAACAACAAGGAAGGGCCAGCACTTGTGGTACTGTATGAGGGTTGCGAAAAAGCCAATAACTTGAATAGTCTTTCCTAGTCCCATTTCATCCGCAAGGATGGCATTTTGTTGCTTGAACCACATGTAGTATAGCCAATTCACCCCATCTTTCTGGTAGTCCATTAGCTGGCCCCCGGTCATCGTCCCAGGCTGAGCGTCTCTGACAAGGGTCTTGAAGTTTTGCTTCCGAATGTGAGCAAGATGCTTCCGAAGTGCACTTTGCTCCGGCGTATGAATGTAATCACGTCTAACCCAGTCCTCGTAGGCAGCTTTGAAATCATTCCATCGCTCAGTTTGGCTAGGATCAGGGGGAAAGTCCCATTCTGCTTCCTCATAGGGCAGGCCTTTGAATTTCACATACGCCCTGGTCACCTTGTCTATCCTCGCAAGGTCTGACTCGAGGCTCCGCTCTTCCACTTCCTCAGAATAATACAGTTCGAAGACAATGTCAACGCGCAGGAAATCCTCAGGGATCGACTCCTCTATGGTCATATGGGGTTGCCAATTTTTCGGCGATCTAAAGAACGCTCTTCGCATAGCATGACTGACAATACCCCAGACCCAGCTCCCGGGCATCCATGACGTATGGTGGTAGGAGTGTCCCTTCCATTTAATGAGATATTCCTTATCCGCTTCCTTCGTCACGTCCGCAGCGTACCCAGTGACATAATTTCCGGTGTCGACTGGTCGCCATGCAACTAAAGCACCGATATCGCCGGGAACGGATGAGCAATCATGGCACTTCCAGGTAAAGGTGTATTCTTCAAAGCGGACCATTGCAGGATCATCGGTCGTGTCGGAGATTGGAGGTAGATGTTCAAAGTGAAAGGCTCTGTGGCATGCTGTACATCGGAATAGCACATTGTCGACATTATTGATAGTACTCATGTCCGCGGGGGTGATTGGATCTTTCCCACCATTCTCCTGTCGAATCTGCTGTTCTTGCTTCGGCGTCAAGCGCTCCCGGAGAGGTTTCGACATCTTGCCTTGTTCGTTACATTTGATACAACAGCCTTGATGGGGTGATATGGGGTCCTTTGCATGGGAGACTCCTATGCAGCGTCGGCATTGGAGAATAAACTGTTCATCCGCCACTTTGGTGACTAGGTGATCACGACTCGATCTGGGCCCTAAGCAGCCTTGGTGGTAGGCACTAGTACAACCCTGACAGAAAACAAGAGGACCTCTAGTGCTATCATCACCTTCGATTCCGCAAGCCTCGCAGGCGCCATGATGGCGAAGGCGGAACACATCATCTGGAGGAATCTTCTGAAAAGTCTCCTTAGCCCCGAAGAACTTCTTTTCTCTTGAAGATGACTCTTCCTTCTCAGAAATATCATCCTCCATCCTTTCACGCAGATTCCCACGCACGGTCTTCCGCTGACGAGTAGAGAACCGCTCGCCTCTGGGTTCAGCGTACTCGCTTTCTGAACTCGACTGTCTTGGCCGGCGGGATACCCGGTTGCGGACACCCCTCCTTAAGCGGCGAGTTCTTGACGTGATGGCAGAGGAAGAGATGATATCGTCACTTGAGGCTGTATCCCTCAGGGGCTCGTCTTCATCGCTGCTGAGAGGTCCAAAGAAGTCCGTGAAGCTAGCGTTCTTTGTGCGTCGAGATCGCCGACCTCCGGTTCTTGATCCAGTATTTTCCTCGTCTGAGGACGGAATCGTAATGCGAGAGGGTGTCAGAGATGGAGAGCGGTAACCAGTTTGCTGGAAATGGAGTAGAGCCTCGGGACCGTTATCGAGTGTTTGAAGTTGAGAGAAAGTGACCTATGATAAGATGAAGATTGAATGATCAGCTCAAGCAAAGTGAGAGATATGTCAGTTGAGTCTCACTATGTCTGATTCACCACTTCGTAACCGCACGCGATACGAGGGCTCATTGGTAGGGTGTGATATTTTGCTGATCACATAGCGCACCGCAAAATGACCAGGAAGATATTCGTACTCTTCCGGGTTCGTGATAGGAGGTATTTCGACTGCAGCAAGTCGCATTGCACGAGGCAGCTGATCTGGCGAGAGGGTTTGCTCCTGTTGAGGGACTGGCTGAGGAACTGGCTGAAGTGTCGGTATAGGTCGGGGCGTCGACTGAGGTCTTTCCCTTTGAGTATGCGTCGTACCCGAAGAATTGAACTTAGCCAGCAAATCTGCGACAAGGTCGTCGTTGTCATCGTCCTCAGAAGAGAACACTGTTCCGTGATATAGCGCCATTGTATTCAATAGGGGATGTTCCACCTCAACACAACAAGGACTCGGCGACGAAGTAAAGTAGAGATTAGGAAAGTAGACTTAAATAGACAAGAGAAAGAGTGAACATCCACTCAGTACAAAAGAGAAGGTGAAAGTGAATGTGAAAGGAGTATGCAAGGTCAGTGACATATTTGACCATAGTATAATCTCCTTGACATCCTCAAAAGCGTAGTATTAGGACGCCCATACCTCTCTAGATTGGTCTTCATCGCTGACGCGTGGGACAACGCGCGAAATTGTTCCGGAACAATGATGATACGCTTATCTTATCAGTTTCTGATTGCCGGGGAAAAAAGAGAGATATTCAAGACAGGAAGATTAAGTACACAATTTCTGAACACCATTTTCCTCATTCTTTCCTCTTTTTTCGCTCACTGACTATGTGCTACTAGAACTCTATAATCGAAAGTCAGTCTTTTGCCTGACTCTATTTGATCTTGAAATGTTTTTGAATGCTCCCTTGAGAGCCCTCAGAACCTGCCTACAGCCATCGAGGGCTCCGTCGATTCCACTATGCTCCATCCGCAATGCCTCCTTGAATTCGGCCATTGGTCGAGGCATCCGCAAGTCTCAATCGTTGGAGGGAAGAAACCAGCCGCAGAAAAGCTCCACAGATGACTCAGACCGACGCCGTGATAGGAAGCACGTTGGTCGGTTCGAGAGTCGCAAAGATGACGGCATGGAAGCTTTCGACGAGGAGGAGTTCATTAAGACGGGAAGATTTCGTGGGCTCAAATCGAAACAAGAACCAAGTTTACCAGAGCCAAAGAGACCTAGGATACAAGTCGACGAACGCGCCAAGACCATCAAAGAGCAGAGAAAAGAGAGGGATAAGCGACCTAGAATACAAGCCGACGAACGCGCCAAGACCATCAAAGAGCAGAGAAAGGAGAGGGATCTTCAAGAACGAACCCGGCCGAAAAAGGGCGAGAAACGTTTCACAGAAGGAGAACCCGAGATGAAGAAGAAACATGTGGTAGTTCCCGAGTCTGTTCCGTACGCCACTCCTGCGTCTGAATTTATCTACGGAACCAGCGCCGTGGAGGCGGCGCTGCGCAGCGGCAGACGCCAGCTGTACAAGCTGTACATATATCAGGGAGACAACGAGGAGCTTGGTCCCACACGGTCTATGCTACGCAAACTCGCCCTCACCGAAAACATCACGGTGAAAATGGCATATGCAGGATGGGACCGGCTGTTTGACAAGATGAGTTCCGGCCGACCCCACAACGGCTGTATACTTGACGCATCCCCTCTGCCACAACTGCCCGTGAAGAGTCTTTGTGCCGTTCCGACCTTAGACGCGAATGAGTTCAGTGTGGTCCTAGCGCCCCAGTCAAAGGAGGAAGCAGTGGTGAACAGCACGAACAATCGCCTTCCGGTCCGCCATCTTCCAGGCAAAAACAGATACCCAGTCGTCCTTCTTCTCGACGGGATCACCGATACCGGCAATCTTGGCGGCATCATCCGCTCCGCATATTATCTGGGAATTGACGCCATTGTCTTCGCTGGCCGAAACTGTGCGCCTCTCTCCCCGGTGACGATCAAAGCATCCGCCGGAGCCGCGGAAAACATGCCTCTCATCAAAGTCAGCAACGAGGTAGACTTCATCCAGCAGTCCAAAGCCAACGGATGGCGATTCTTCGCAGCCGACGCGCCGGTGCCAGGCTCTAGTTATCCTGACACATCCGGCAATATCGACCTCACCAGGGACGCGCTCACTCAGGCACCTAGCGTCATCATGCTGGGCAGTGAAGGGTATGGGTTGAGCGCCCATATCAAGTCCCACGCAGATTCGATTGTCAGCATTCCCGGGGCGAGGAACGTTACTGAGTGGGGATATGACAAGGACCCCGCCAGGGTTGACAGCCTCAACGTAAGTGTTGCTGCGGCGATTCTGATGGAACAATTTCTACGTGTCCCGATCTTGGTCACCGAAGCGCCGGCAAAAAAGACTGTAAATAAATGATCAGAGAATAGTTGCGGATTAGCAGCCATTATCTGTATATAGCTTGTACAATACCCCTGGTGTATCGACATCTTCATTCTCCAAGCGCAGCTGGTCATATGGATGTAATATTATAGAAAGTAGGCCAACTACCATGGTAATGAGGATAACTACTACATCTGATGGCTTTTGTATATCGAGCACTACCGACCAGTAAAGGTACTTGTGCGTACTTGTCGTACACTTCACATTTCGCGAATGAAAGTAGGAAATTTCATCGACCACGACTCGTCGGTGACATCTATTGCTAACGCCATACCAAACACTCGAAACAACACCAACCCGTTCCATGGCCAATTAATCTTCAATATAAGGTACAGCATAGTCATAAAAGATTTTGTCGATCGGAGCGAGAATGAAGGAAAAGACTGGATCACTTTTTCTTGCTCTTGGACTTGGATGCAGTAGTCGATGAAACACTGGGTGCTCGTGAGGTTGACGTGGAATTTGCTTTGCTGCCACTTTTGACGGCCTTGACCTGTTTGTTCTGCAGACAGTGTTAGTTGATAGTCATTGTGCGCTGGTAGGAAGCCAAGTCAACTTACCACTGCGCCGTTTTTGGTCTTCTTCTTGGCTGGTGCGCCGACTTCCTCGTTCTCTTCATCCTCTTCTTCACGATCACGTCCCCGGCCCTTGCCGGCCTCGCCATTCGCTCCAACCTCAAACTCTTTAGCGACAGTGTTCAATAGTGTAGTGCAGCGACGGCCAATCTCGACTGGTGTCCGGCTGAGAAAGAACCAGTCGAAACGGAAAAGGGGCGACTCGCGAATCTCATCGCGGATCTTCTCGTAAAGGCCCTCGCCATCGACTCCATACTTGTCCAGCATCACAAGAAGGAATCTGTCTTCTTCTTCGGTGTAAACCTTCTTGTTGGTGGTAGACACGGTGTAGTTGATCTTCAGCTGTTGCAGAGGGACACGATACATTTCCATCTTTTTGCGAAGCATCTTGCGTTGATGGCTCATCTTCCGGAGCTTCTCTTCACCCTGCTCAATAATACGGATATACTTGGGGTAGTCTTGAATTTCGGTGTATCGCTTCCAGAAGACTTTAGCGTACTCTTCCACTTCGTCTGCGTCTTTGCTGTCCACTTCGGTAGCAATCCCTTCATAATCGGTACGGCCGAACTTGGCAGACCCGTTGATGAACTGCTGGAAGTCTCGGCGATTCCATGTCGCAAAACCCTCTTCAGACATCCGGGCCTTTTCCGCCTGTTCCTCCTCAGTCAATGGCACAGCATTGTCAATTTCTTGCTGCTCCAGGTCACGCTCAGCTTCGCGCTCGCTGAGCTCCTCTTCAGGGCCGTCAGGGAGCTGCGCCTTGTACCCAATTTCTTTGTGGAAATAAGCTGTTTCCTTCTCTTGAAGTTCTTGGAGACCGGGCGGAAAGAATTGCCAATCGTGGATGGATATCTGCTTCGGCGCGCGTGGAACCTTCGGCTTTGTTTCCGCCGTCCTTCCGCCGGTGGCCAGCGCCTGACGGTAGTATTTGTCGATTGAGTAAAACTGTTCCTTTCGCTCGCGCTTTGCTGGGTTGATCCAGTTTATACCGATATCTTTCTTCTTTTCTGTGAAATCCTGGCCGTTCCATTCATATGCGTTCTCAGAGGTGAATTTCTGCAGATCGTCGATACCCAACTTCTCGTACTTCTTGTTGAGTTCAGCAGTTCGCTCCTCACCCTTGCGCAAAATCGCATCGATATCTTCGTCGGAGAACTGTTTGTCATTAGATAATGTGCCAGTTGCACCTTTTGTGTTGAAAACGTTTGCGGCTCCGTGCTGGATCATGCCAAGCAGCTCATCCTTCGAGGCTGCGTTCTTGACTTGTTGCTGAGCACGGCCTTGTTGAATGACAAGCTGATCCAAGCGCAGTTTCTGCGCTGCTCGCTCCAGAACCTTCTCCTCAATAGCATTTTCTGTAACGAATCTAAAGACCACCACTTGCTTGGTCTGACCGATACGATGGGCACGGTCCATCGCTTGCAGATCAGCCTGGGGATTCCAATCACTATCGTAAAGAACGACAATGTCCGCAGTCGTCAGGTTGATACCCAGCCCTCCTGCTCTTGTTGTAAGGAGGAAGATGAATTTCTCCGAACCCGGTTTATTGTACTCGTCAATGGCGGCAATCCGATCTTCATGCGCCGTTGTACCATCTATCCGGCAGTATTTGTAGTCTCTAAAAACACAGTAGTCTTCCAGAATATCGAGCACACGACTCATTTGTGAGAAGATGAGAACCCGACTTCCTTGCTTCTGCATGCGTGCAAGTAGCTTGTCCAGAATGACCATTTTGCCGGAATTAAACACGAGATGCTCGTCAGTCGTATAAGGAGGACCGGGTTCGGCGCCCTCGAAAAGATACGGATGGTTGCAACATTTGCGCAGTTGCATGACGATATTCAACAAGCGCGTTTTTGATTCGCGTTTCCCAGCAGCGCCATTGACCGCATCGATATCTTTCTCAAGAATCTTCTGATACCACTTGACCTGCATTTCCGACATGGGCACATAGAGGTTGACTTCCTTCTTTGGCAGCAAGCTTTTTTCAACATCACTCTTCACACGACGGAGAAGGAAGGGCCGCAAAACGCGGTGTAGCTGCTGGACCACTGTATCTTGGTCGGCATCCTGACTGGAGAACCATTGATCGAAAGCTTCCGAGTCACCGAACACATCCGGTAATAGGAAGTTCAAAAGAGCCCAAAGCTCATGCAAATTGTTCTGAAGGGGTGTGCCGGTGATCAACAACCGATTGCGCGAATGGAATACACGAATGATCTGGGCTAGTGACGATTCCTCATTCTTGATCCGATGCGCCTCGTCGATGATGATATACTCCCAAGCGAATTTCTTAAGGTGCGCCTTCTCTCTGAGAACCATCTCGTAGCTGGTGATGCAAACGTCGAAATCTTCGTCAAGAAGTCGCTCATTGATGAGCTTATGACGTTCCTCTTTGTCGCCTTGGAGCACCAGGACGTCGACTTCTGGTGTCCATTTGTGAAATTCACGCTTCCAGTTATCGAGGGTGGACTTGGGGACAGCGACAAGATGAGGTCCAGTGATACCGCAGAGATGCCGCAAGTACCCAAGGAAAGAGATGGTCTGTAATGTCTTACCCAGACCCATCTCATCAGCCAAGATACCAGAAATGCCGTTCTCGTGCAGCGAGACCAGCCAATTCAATCCTTGAACCTGGTAATCGCGCATCTCGCCGTGGATAAAGGGAGGGGACTCCCGGAAGACCGTAGCAGTTCCGGCGCCCGTTTTCTCGTCTTTCAGCAGCTCTGCATCTTCCTCTTGTTCGGTTCGGCGACGTCTATCATTTCCTGCGCCCCCTGTGCGTGAAGATCCCTTCTTCTTAGCTCTGGCGTCTTCTTCAGCGTTCTGTCGGTCAATCTCTGCCATGATCTCCTTGATTCGGGGGTTAGGGTTGGTTTCGATGAAGTGGCGGAACAAATCGGTGAGGCCAAGAAGATACCGAAATCTGCGGATAGAGTCGTCTTCCTATGATGCGCAAAGCCAAATTTAAGTGCATGTACCAACACAGTGAGGCTGGACACAAACCCACCTTTGACTCGTCCAATCGTCCATGCTTCTTGCCAAACATGCTTTTCCTCATTTGGAAAGCCTCGGATCTCCTTCTCCGGCCATCAATGGGAGCGGCATCGCCAGCAACACTGCTTGCCGTTGTGTTAGGGTTTGTGTCGGATTCCTGATTACCAGTCGTTAGAGAGTTGGAACAGCCGCCATCAATGGGTTGAGGCGCAGTTACCGTGTAGTCTGGTGTATCTTGATAGCCCTGTAGAGAGAGAACGATTAGTATGTTTTGATAAATGAAAGTCAAATGCCAAAGGCGCAGCAAGCTCGAATCAGACATACCGTCATTTGCGCGTCTACATTATCAACTGGTACTGACACGACAGCGTCTTCGGTTGCATCCGTCATTGGAGTGTCTGCCTGGGAGGGTGTATCAGAGTTGAGGACTTGCGAAGGAGCCATTTTGGTTCTCCGCGCACTGAGCGCAAGTGTTCCTTATGACGCGAAACACGACTCGAGAGTGCTTCGAGAGAACGACAAAAGACGCAAGAAGAACTTGAAATGATGGAGCCGAAGTTGCTGGACTGCCCTGCAACTTTGTATGATGGCTATGGCGGCCGAATCGTTGAGCCTCAGCAAGCACAGGAGAAGAAGTTAGACACAGAGGAACGATAGATGTCGCGCTGGGATGGCAAATGGACTTAACATTTCATCGGAGCAGCGCGGCGAGGAGACGCGCTGATTGGCTGAAGCACGCGCAGCGGTTGCTGACTTATTTCTGAGTCACCTAGCCGCGGAATAGGAGTTTCCCCGCGGTGGGTCACGTTACCGGGACAAAGCAAAGAAAAGAAAGATCACCTGCACGAGAGCATCGCTACAGTCCATCAATCACCTGCTGGCATCCGCGCTTCTACCTCGCCTTTCTTTCTCTTTTCCCTTTCCTTTTTCTATCTATCTCCTTGTCAGTCATTGGTTTCAGTGCCTGGCATAGTCCTTTTTACCTCCTTTTTCCTGGCTACATCA
Source organism: Scortechinia acanthostroma (assembly GCA_011319215.2). Taxonomy (NCBI): domain Eukaryota; kingdom Fungi; phylum Ascomycota; class Sordariomycetes; order Coronophorales; family Scortechiniaceae; genus Scortechinia; species Scortechinia acanthostroma. Next base: position 17,785 of record JAABUG020134506.1, read on the forward strand.
TCGTGACTTGATTGGCCTTTGTCACGGAGCACGGTTCACCTCACCCCTCCTTGTGGCACCGAAGCAACTACTGTCTTCAAACTTCCACCAAGGCAGCTTCTGTCGCACCTATAACGATCATGGATTCCATGAGATCTTTGAACACATCTTTACCAAGCTCGACGCCTCGTCCACAACCCCCCGAACAGCTACTACAATCGTTCAAAGCTGCTGCTCTGTCCGTTACCAACCTCTACAAGAATGCTGTCCTTGAACAAGCCCAGGCGAGACAAGCAGGTTATCAAGAAGCAATTGAAGATCTTCTTCAGTTTCTAGACCGAGAAAACCTTGGTGTTGGTGATGGGGAAGGGTGGAGAGTACGACAGTGGGCGACTGAGCGAAGTGACGGACTAGGTACACCTAGCGACGAGGACGAGCGTGGAGATCTTGAGAAAACCAGAAGTACTCCCCAGGCCACAGTCCGTAAGGAGCAGCCTGAGTCAGAAGCTATCCGGCAGTCAACGAAGTCGGAATCGCCTCAAAAACCAGGATTGCCTCAGCGGGACGAGCCTGCCGCCCCGGAGCAGCAGCCACCAGCGCTTTCCACTCCCTCAGCAAACGATACAAACAGCTTTGATAGACAGACTGTTTTCACATTCACGGCAGGACCGTCTTTCCCTCAATACCAGGAACACGACGTCGACATGCAAGCCTCGGATGACTCTACAGCATCGTCTCAGGATACTTCCCCCGTCAGCGTCTCCGTCTTGCCC
>JAABUG020134617.1:0-18514 GCA_011319215.2 Scortechinia acanthostroma
GTCCTTCACCGTGCCGGCCGATACCACCGCCGCGCTCGATGCGCTCGGCCCTTGCCGGCGGGGATCGGCGCCGGCTTCTCGAAGCTGTCGCGATAGCGGCCGCGGAAGATGTCGAGCGCGACGGCGAGCTGGTAGTTGATGAAGGTCTTCACCGAGTTCTCGAACGCGGCTTCCAGCTCGGCGGGCGATTGCGCGACGCGCCACGAGGCATCCTCGCCCCGCATGGCGCCGATCTTCGTGACGATCGTGAGATCGTCGGGATACGGATGCAGCGCCTCGGCGATCAGATCCTCGCTGACGAACGGGCCGTAGGCGTCGGCGGTATCAATAAAATTGACGTCCAATTCGGGCAGACGCTTGAGGACGCGCAGCGCTTCGGGACGGTCTGCGGGTTCGTCCCATATCCCTTTGCCGGTAATACGCATCGCGCCGAAACCCAGCCGATTAATCTTGATGTCGCCACCCAACATAAACGTTCCGCTTGCACTTGCAGTCGTAGTCATGTTTGATTTCTCTCTGTTGATCGATATGCTGCCGATATAAGAAGGGGAGTGAAAACCACTCACCCTCATGACGAACAAACGTGGGAAGCTCTTACAGATATAACAGAATTCTAAACGTTGGGGATGGGCCTACACGCCCATATTGATGATCACGGCTTTGAGGGTGGTCATCTCCTCGACGGCAAAGCGCGGCCCTTCGCGTCCCACGCCGCTGTCCTTGTTGCCGCCGTAGGGCATGTTATCAATGCGCAGCGTCGGCACATCGTTGATAATCACGCCGCCCACATTCAACTTCTGCACCGCCAGCATCGCCTTATTCAAATCGCGCGTATACACACCGGCTTGCAGCCCAAAGTTGCCGTCGTCGGCCATCTTCAGCGCGTCCTCAAAAGTGTCATAGGGGATGAAGTTCACCAGCGGCCCAAACGCCTCGGCGCACATGATCTGCATATCGGGTTTGACGTTTTCGAGCACCGTCGGCTTGTACATGCGACCTTCGCGTGTGCCACCGATGGCAATCGTCGCACCTTGATTGACGGCCTCTTTAAGCCACGCATCAATACGCTCGGCTGCGGCGTCGTTGATCAATGGCCCGACGTCCGTGCTGTCACTCAACGGATCGCCCATCACCAGCTTTTCGGTTGCCGCCAAAAACTTGCTGCGGAATTCGTCATACTTTTTGCGATGGATGTACAAGCGCTGCACACTGATGCACACCTGTCCGCTGTAGGAGAAGCTGCCCATGATCGTGCGGTTGACTGCCGCATCGATGTTGGCGTCCTCGTCCACGATGGTTGCCGCGTTGCCACCCAGTTCCAGCACCACCCGCCGTAATCCTGCCACTTTGCTGATGTGATGTGCGACTGCCGGACTGCCTGTAAATGAAATCATCGAAATACGAGGATCACTCGTCAGCCATGAACCGACTTCCGCCCCGCCGGTAACCACCTCAAACGCGCCGTCCGGCAAACCCGCTTCACGCATGATCTCGGCCAACTTCAGCACGGTCATGGGTGTGAAGGGGGCAGGCTTCATCACCACCGGACAGCCCGCCGCAATCGCTGGAGCGAGTTTGTGAACCGAGAGATTCAAGGGAAAGTTAAACGGGGTAATGGCCGCAATCACCCCGACGGGCACACGCACATAATAGCCAATCTTGCCCACGCCACCCGGCGCAGCATCCAACGGAATGGTTTCGCCATGCAGTCGGCGTGCCTCGTCCGCCGCGAAGTTAAAGGTATCCACCGCTCGCAGCGCTTCACCTTTGGCATACTTCATCGGTTTGCCATTCTCGCGTGCCATAATCTTGGCGATCTCTTCGGCTTGGTTGGCAATGATGTTCGCTGCTTTGTTGAGGATGCTGCCGCGTTGATAGGCCGACATCGCTGCCATCGTTGGCGTAGCCGCTGCCGCCCGACCAACTGCCTCCTTGACATCATCCTCGCCGAACTCCGGCACATACCCAACCACGCTGCCGTCATAGGGATTCATCACCGGATTTTCACGGATTGTCGCCACCATAATCCTTATTCCTTTTGTTTATTGACTCCCCTCCCTAATACTTTGGGGAGGGGCTGGGGTGGGGTAAATTCTATCCCTTCGCCGGATCGCCCGCACCATTCCGCCGCTGACTGCGATAGACCTTCCATGCCGCGACCGCTGCCGCGTGGGTTGCATCGGGATTTTGCTCGTGGTACGCGCGGATGAACTGGTTGTACTCGAACTGCGGCGCAATCGGCTTTTTGTCGCCACGTTTTTCGCGCGCTTCCAACTGATGCCAATAAGCAATGGCATCGCCAAAGGTCTTGCCGATATTGTCCTTGAAGAACTGTTGGAACGCCGTCGAAAAGTGGAAATGCTTGCCGATGATCTCTTCAAAAAATGCGCGGTTAATCTCGTTCGAGCGATAGTCCGCCGTGATGATTGTATCGAGCGTCGGCACTTGTCCATCCGTTTTCAGCTTCGGACGCTTTGCTGGCAACAGCAATTCGCCTGTCCGTAGGAAATGGGCGACGCGTTCGGTCAAATCCATCTTTGAACCGCTCGTCGGCAGCCCGTTTGCCCTGCAAAATTCGACTAATTCGCTTTTTAGCCAATAAAACGCCAAAAAATCATCCACATTCATTTCGATATCCAGCGCCGGTCGCTGTTGATTTTCACTCGCCATCTTCACCTCTCCACCTTAATCACCCCATTATATAAAAACCCTTTATTAATGTCTGGGCCGTTAGGCTAGAAATCTTCTTGGCGGTTAATCTGCCTTTGTTTTCTCTATCGACCACCGACTAAAGACTACCCGTTATTTTATGCTATACTTCCCCGCATCATTCGCCGCACACACGAGAAGCAAATGACCATGACGCAACTCACGGAATTGACCATTACCGAAGCATTAACCAAACTTCGCGCCAAAGAAATCACCGCCGTCCAATTGACGCAAGCTTACCTCGACCAAATTGACAAGCTCGACCCGACGCTCAACGTTTACCTGACCATCACCCGCGAACGTGCTTTAGCTGATGCCGAAGCGGCTGACCAAGCCCGTACTAAGGGTGATGATCGTCCCTTGCTTGGTATTCCCTTAGCCATTAAAGACGTCCTCTCCACCAAAGACATTGAAACCACCTGCGGCTCGAAGATTCTCAAAGGCTATAAGCCACTTTATGACGCCACCGTTGTCCAACGCCTCGCGGATGCCGGTATGGTACTGCTCGGCAAGGTCAACATGGACGAGTTCGCGATGGGATCATCCACCGAAAACTCGGCCTACGCCATCACCCGTAACCCTTGGGACACTGAACGCGTTCCCGGTGGCAGCAGTGGTGGCAGCGCTGCAGCCGTCAGCGCGGGCATGGCCGCTGGTGCGATTGGCACGGATACCGGCGGCAGCATCCGCGAACCCGGTTCATTCTGTGGCATTGCCGCTCTCAAAGCCAGCTACGGGCGTGTCTCGCGTTATGGTCTGGTGGCTTTCGGTTCGTCGCTGGATGGTGCAGGGCCGATGGCACGAACGGTTGAAGATACCGCGCGCATCTTGCAGGTCATCGCAGGTAAAGATGCCCTCGACGCTACCAGTATGCCTGTTGAGGTGCCGGATTATCTGGCCGCGCTCACCGGTGATATCAAAGGCATGAAGATTGGCATCCCTGCCGAGTACTTCATCGAAGGGATTCAGCCGGAAGTCGAAACGGCTGTCCGCACCGCGATTGCCACCCTTGAATCACTGGGCGCAAAGGCCGTACCAATTAACCTGCCGCACACCAAGTACAGCTTGCCTGTGTATTACATCATTGCTCCCGCCGAAGCCAGCGCCAACCTCGCTCGCTACGATGGCATCCGCTTTGGTCAAAAGATTGATAAGGGCGAAATGTGGCCGACTTATAAAGCCACCCGTGGACAAGGTTTTGGGCCAGAGGTCAAACGCCGCATCATGCTCGGCACGTACGCGCTCTCAGCCGGTTACTACGATGCCTATTATGGCAAGGCGCAGGCTGTGCGGACACTCATCAAGAAGGACTTCGACGATGCCTTCAAAGAGGTGGATGTCATTGTCGCGCCGACTGCACCCAAGACCGCTTTCAAAATTGGACAGAACAGCAATGATCCACTGTCGATGTATCTAGAAGATGTTTTCACGTTGCCGCCGAGCCTTGCCGGGATCTGCGGCCTCAACGTTCCCTGCGGCTTTGACGAGAATAACTTGCCCATCGGCTTGCAAATCATGGGCAAAGCCTTCGCCGAGGATACCATCCTGCGCGTCGGTCACGCCTACGAACAGGCCACCGATTGGCACACCCGCCGTCCCGCGCTTGCCACTGCTTAATAACGCTCCTATAGGGGTTTGCTGCCGGCAAACCTCTACGCTTCTGGCACACTCCCTATAAGCCGCTTAGCGACTGCCTCGAACGGCGCGAGACTTTTTTGCGCCCGTGCCAAAACCACTGCGCCTTCGCTGGCGCTGATGAGTTCGACCGCGAAATCGGACGCGGCTTTCTGCTCCATTCCTGCGACGACAAACAAATCCGCCAGTTTTTGCTGCCACGCTTCGAAGATAGAGGCGGCTTTTTTCCTTAGATCGTCGCTATCTGCCGCGACGGTCACTGCTAGCACCGAACATCCCGCCCGAAATTGAGTGTGAACCAACAGCTTGCGCCACATATCGAGGAAATATTCGGTGATCGCTTGGGCGGATTTGCCGCGCTGGGTCTCAAGGCGCTGGAGCGTCCGCTGGCTGGTGACTTCTAGCGCAGCGATGATCATCTCGTTCTTCCCATTGGGGAAGTAGTGGTAAATCGAGCCTCGCGGCGCGCCTGTTAAAGCCAAGACTTCGGAAAACGAAGTGGCTTGCAAGCCTTTGGTCGCCAGCAGTTCGATAGCGCCCTCGATCATTTGCTCTTTACTGGTTTGCTTCATATCACCTTCTGATTATGACAGTCCTCATAATTCGTGCTTGACTATGACGACTATCATACACTATTATGACGGTCGTCATAATACAATATTTAGGAGTGACAAGAACCATGCCCATGATTGATATTTACTCAACCGCAGGTACATTTAGCGATCCCCATAAATTAGCGATGGACGCCGCTAACACCGTCAAAACCATTGAAGCCGTGCCGGATATTCCCATGTTCCGTAAGAATACGGCCGCCTTCGTCCATGATTTGCCACAGGGTTCGCTCGCCAATGTCGATGGCGACAGCAACTACGTCCGCGTGCAAGTCTTGACCAACCAAGGCGCGCTGGATCGCGATAAGCAGTTGGCGGTTGTCGAGAAACTCACCGAGCTGGTTGTCTCGGCCTCCGGTGATCCGACGCTTAAGGATCGCACATGGGTCTTGCTCACCGAAGCGGCCGCCGGTGGTTGGGGTTTGTGGGGACACGCGCATACCAATGAAGAATTGGTCGGCGCAGCCCGTGCCGAAATCGCCAAACTCAAAGGTCAATAGCCTCCGCCTCTGACTTTCCTCTAAGATAACAAGCCGTTGAGCAGGTGATATAAATTTGCTCAACGGCTTCTGCTTTTAATTTCATTCCCCAAGTCTCGTGTTAAAATTCTGCTTAAATCGCCTATTTCTCTGCGTCTCTGCGGTTAAATCTGTTTTTGTATTTTTCTCCGTATGCCAGTACATACCGATATTGGAGGAGTAAAAAATGGCTCAAAGTGTCCTGCAAAAAATTGAACATTTAGACGCGCAAAAAGACCATCAAGAAATTATTCGCATTACGACGGCTTATGAATATCCCTTCTTGATGCAAAAAGCCTTAGAGTTCGCCCTATTCCGTACCTACGCCGTACCATCCATCGGCGCGCTGCTGGATCACACGCAGCACTTCTACAAGGAAGGTCAAAAGCGCTACGACGACACCGCGCTGCTGATCGCCGAGTGGGTTGAGAACGGTTACGACAGCGAGAAGGGACGTGCCGCCATCAAGCACATGAATCAACTGCATCATCATTGGCCGATTAGCAATGACGATTACCTCTATGTGCTGTCGTGCTTCATCTACGTTCCGCGTGATTGGTATAAGATGTACGGTACGCGTGACCTCACCGAGAAAGAAATGCTGGCGATGTACACTTTCTGGGTGGAGGTCGGCAAGTTAATGGGGCTGAAAGATATTCCCAGTTCGGACGCCGCTTTCGAGCAATTCTTCCACGATTACGAGCGCCAACACTTCGCCTATACCGATCAAGGTCGTGGCATCGCCGACGCGACGATTAACGTGTTTCTGAGTTGGTATCCGCGCTTCATGCGCCCGATGGTTTTGCGCGGCATCTACGCCCTCATGGATGAGCCGCTGAGGGAAGCCTTTCACTATCCCGCGCCATCGCCCGCCTTCAAATCTATATTGAATGGTACGTTACGTCTCGTTGCCCGTATCATTCGTCTGTTCCCGCCGCGAACCAAACCCTATCGCCGTACTCTTGAACCCAATCGCACTTACCCGCACGGCTACGAGATCGACAAAATCGGCGCCACCGACCTCATCGCGAAATAATTTAGAACCCAAATTTTGTAGGGCACGGTACGCCGTGTCCGCCTAATCCGTAACATAAGAATTACATTTTAGATTTCAACAAATCCCATTACTCTTAACAAAGGTGTGTTATCCTAACCGGTGCGGGAACCTCCGCTGTTGCCATAACGTCTATTGGATGCCGACCTCACTTCAGAAAGGATAGGACGCATGAAATTAACACGCCTCATCTCACTCGCTTTATGCCTAACCATCCTCACATTGACCGTTCCAGTAGCCGCCCAAGATGCGACCGCCGAAGCCACAGCCCAAGGCGCATCGCAAACCTTTAGCAATGTGGATGGCACAGCTTCGGTCATCTATCCAGCCGGTTGGATAGCCAGAGATAACCCCGACTCCAGCAGCATCCTTAGCGTCAAACTTGGCAACAGTGAAAGCGCCTTGGATAAAGATCTCTTCAATAGTGATGATGTCTTTGCGGCGGGCGAAGTTCATATCGAAGTGGAAGCCATAGCGTTAACCAAACTCGCAACATCGTTCCCCGCTGGAACGATCACGAACGACTCGACGCCGCTTCAAATCGTGCAAGCCCTCGCCGCACAGGGGATGCCCGATACCTTCACGTTTGGTGATCCGGGCGAAATTACCATTAATGATAATCCCGCTGTTCGCATGAATCTCACCTCGCCTGATCATGGTGAAGGTCAATTGCTGTTCGTCGTTTTGGATAAGACATGGTTAGCGGGCGTTCTGGTCTTTGCCGCCCCCGGCGAAGGCGATAAATGGGACACCACTGCTCGTGATATTGTCGGCTCGGTGAAGATTACCGCTGAGGTCACACCCGAAGCGACATCAGAAGCCACTCAATCGCCGACCGCTTCCACCAAAACCTACACCAGTTTAGCGGGACACTTCAGAGTGGATTATCCCGCCACGTGGAATTTTGACGACCGCAGCGCCGACAAGAGTGATGACGTTATCGGCGGGATATTCGCCAGTGACGAAGAGACGCAGCATCGCCAGCTTTATAGTGATAAATTCGAGTCGGGCAACATTCACATCGAGATGGTCATTGCGGATCGTGCCAAGTTAGCCACTTTGCCTGCGCTCGCCAAGATCAGCGATTCAACGTCGGTTAACGAAGTCGCTCAAGCCTTCGTGGATGCCAAAGCCATCTCGTCGGATTTGACCTATGGTTCAATTGAATCAGCCACCTTCGAAAACGGCACGGCTGCCCAAGTCGATTTGTCGAAGGATGACAATGGGGATGGTCGCCTGCTGCTGATCAAGCGCGATGACGGCATGTACCTGTTCTTCGTGGTCTATACCGCCAAGGGTGAACTTCAGTCCGGTTTAGATGCGGTTCACCAAATCGCCGACTCGCTGGTACTGGATGCGGAGCAAACACCTGTTCCCCAATCGACCGCCGATGCCACCGCTGAGTCCACTGCCGAAGCCCTTGCCCTCACACAAACGGTGAAGACCCAAAATGGTCTTAGCTCCCTGAGCTATCCGGATGGCTGGGTGAGCCGCCAATATGAAGATCAGAGCGTCTATGTTGCCAACACCGAAGATGCGCTGAGTAAATCCTTCGGCTCGATCCTCCAACCGGGGCAGGTCAATATCCTCGCCACCATGAGCACGACCGCTGATTACATCAAGCTGGCTCAGTTACCCGTTGCGGCGGATGTCTCGCCACTTGAACTCCTACAAGCCACCGTCAAAGCGGTTGATAGCTCCGTCAAATTTCAAACGCCCGAAGCGACGACGGTTGGCGATAAACCGGCTGCTCGTGTCGATTTTGCGGGTGCGGGTTATGAAGGCACGGCGTGGTTGATCGAGTATCAAAAAGGTTCAGTCATCGCCCTTCAGATGCTAGCTGCCCCCGGTGAAGCGGGTCAATGGAAAGCCACCGCTTTTGCTATCGCCGCCTCTATCAAATCCACTGATTAATCCACGCATCGACATTTGTAAGGGTTTGCCGCCGGCAAACCCTAAGTTATGGCCACAAACGAAACCGCCCCTTACTTAAGGGGCGGTTTCATCAGGCGTAGAACCGAACCAAGGGGGGAAGAACAGGTCTACGGACTGCTAGTTGGATGGGGGTTTGGCCTCGACCAATTCGGGCGTTTGAACAGCCGGTTTATGCATCTCCTGTGCCATCGAAGGCCGCTCATGGCGTTGATAGCCTTCAAGTCGCACCGGCTTTTGCGTGGTGATCGACTGGCGAATGGCCTCGATAATACGAATGTCAATCAAACCCTCTTTGCCCGAAGGCTCAGGCATCCGGTCATTCAGGATACAATCTGAAAAGTGGATCAACTCCGGCGCGAATTGATCACGTTTCTTGAAAACGGTTTCGGTCGTCTTACCCTCCACCGTTAGGATATGCTTGAGATCGACGTCAAAGCCCATCGCGGGATTGAGCAGCAGATTACCCTTTGTGCCGATCACCTGATACGTCGAAACGCCCGCCGTTCCGAAGCCGCATACGAACTGCGCCAATCGCTCGTCGGGGAAGCGCATCATCACCGACACCATCTCTGGCACTTCCTTAAACTTCGGATCATCCTTACTGGCTTGGAAGGCGCTGATTTCGGTTGGTTCGGCGCGGAAGAGGTAACGCGCGGCGTTGATGCAGTAAATCCCCATGTCATCCACCGGCCCACCGCCTAAATCCGCATCCAGACGGATATTATCAGCGTCTACATGCTCGGTGTTGGTACTCAGGAAAATTCGCTCATCACCGATCCTGCCGGATTGCACCACCTCAATCGCCTTGAGGTTAGCCTCCTCAAAGTGCAGCCGGTAAGCGATCATCAATTTCACATTGTTCGCTTCCGTCGCCTCGATCATCGCCTCGCATTCGTCAACCGTAGTTGCCATCGGCTTCTCGCACAGCACGTGGATACCCGCCTGTGCTGCCCGCACGGTGTACTCTTTGTGCATCGCATTCGGTAAAGCGATATACACCGCGTCGATCTCACCACTGTTGAGGCACTCATCATATTGGTCGTAGCTGTAGGTATGCTTCACACCATATTGGCCGCTTAGTTCCGCCAGCTTATCAGGATCATCAGACACCAGCGCCACCAACTCGGAGTTCTCGCTGGCGTGTTTGAACGCAGGGAGCATCGCCGCCTGAGCAATCCATCCCAAGCCGACGATCGCATATCGGATGCGCTTTTGTTCTGCTGTCTTGCTCGCCATTCAGGCCCTCATGCATTCCAATTAATCGCTGACGGTTATTTGAATCCCCTCTATACGTCGTGGAGGGGATTCAAGGCTGAGGATTACATATTTTGATTGACATCATCCGCAGGCGGCGCTTCGGGTTCTTCCGCGCCACGATAGGCCTGCTCATCTTGCCCCTTGAACTGACCTTCATCGGCCTGTGTCCATGTAGCTTCCGCTGCAGGCTTGAACTCGCCGCTCTCGATATACATCTTGAAGCGATTGAGATCATCTTGCAGCAATTGTTCGGGGTTCTGGCCCAACCACTGCGCCACGGCCACACCCAGCTTTTGCCCGGGCGCGACATACTCCAACGTCACCCGCATTTCAGTTCCTTGGCTATTCGGCGCGGGACGAAAGCGCACGGAACCGGCATTCGCCACCTGTGCATTATTCAACGACCGCCAACTAATAACTTCGTTCTTCACCTCGTTGATGATCTCGGCGTCCCAGCTCACCGGCAGTCCCACCGGCACTTTGACAGTCCAGCGTGAATGCTGGTCGTCCTTGACTTCAACCTTATCCAAGTAGGACATGATGTTCGGCAAATTCTGGAAGTTGCGCCAGATGGCGTAGAGCTCCTCAACTGGCTTATTGATGCTCACCACCGCCACCACATGCTCACCTTGTTCATGTGGCACGCTCACATTCTGCGGATTGGTACGGACGGCACGATTACTTCCCGCGCGTTGATACAACGGCGAATGTCCTGTCGTCCCTTGATAAATCAGCCCACCACCGACGGCTGCGATCAATGCGCCCACCGGATTACGCCGAGTCAGCGCCACAAACACGCCGACGACCGTCAACAACGTGCCGCCAACCACCGACAGCGTCCGCTCATTCTGCGGCACATTAATCATCGTCACTTGGTCATTTTGATTTTGCTGCGTCATATCAAAAACCCCTTACTGCTTTTCATGTACAACCGGAAATAAAACGAGGATGTCTAAGGTTGTTTCAATGTGGTTATGCCCTAATCGAAACAGTGATAAACACCCTCCTCAATTGAAGCCTAACTTCACTTTACGGAGCTTCGTTCTTACTCCCATGAGCCATAAGGCTCTAACCCTCATGGGATGCCTGTCCTATTTTGCGCCGTTAATATTTCGCCATTACACTTTATTCATTCATATAGGATGAATGGTCGGTTTTTATGACAGATGTTTTCATCTCCTACTCGCGCAAAGATACCGAATTTGTTCGCCGCCTCTTTGATGCGCTCAAAGCCCAAGGCCGCGAGGCATGGGTGGATTGGCAGGGGATCGAATACTCGACCAAATGGTGGGAGGAAATCTGCTCGGGTATCGATCACGCGGATAACTTTGTCTTGGTCATCAGCCCGGATGCGCTGAACTCGCGTTACTGCCATGATGAAATCACCTATGCCCGTCAGCACGGCAAACGAATTATCCCTTTTGTTTACCAAGACTTGGATGAGGAGCGTTGGGATCGGCAGCCGCTGACAGATCAAGCCCGCGATAATTGGAAGTATCTTAAAACCATTCAATTCATCTCGTACCCGAAGCTGAATGACTTCGATCAATCCGTCACGGCTCTGCTAACCACAGTCAATACCGATCCAGCGCATGTTCGTGAACATACGGATTTATTGGCCGCCGCTTTAGCATGGCAAAAAGCAGGTCGCAGCCCCGGCTTCCTCCTGCGCGATGATCGTCTGGTCGAAGCGGAGACATGGCTCGCCCAAGCCGACGCGACCTACAAAGAACCGCAGCCCACCGATGACCATCGTGCCTTCATCGCCGCCAGCCGCCGAGCCGAGGATGAGCGAGCGCAGCGGATAGCAGCCGATATGCGTCGGACACGTCGTCTGCGCTGGACAGCCTTAATAGCCGGCGTCATTGGCGTAGTAGCCGTGCTTGCCACGGGCGGAGCGGTTAGTCAGATGGTGACTGCGGGCAATAACGCCGCGACGGCACAGGCCGAAGTCGCCAGTGCGCAAGTAGAAGCCACGCGTGTTGGTTTAGATGTCATGGGCAGCGAAGCCCAACTCCAAGCGGGCCAAGCGCAAGCAGCTTTAGATCAAGGCGATCGAAGGACGGCATTAAAATTAGCGTTGGACTCTCTACGGGACTATCCGACTGTCTTTAAGAGCGACAGCACCTTGGCTTTGAGTACAGCACTCAGCACACCGGGACGCGAAATTTTCAATGCCTTTTTCCCCGGCAAGTTGTCAGGGGTCACATGGAATAACAGCCGCACTCAAGTCCTCGCTTGGGGTACAGATGGAACAACCAGCGTGTTTGATATAAAAACAGGTAAGCAGCTGTTCATATTGCAAACGCCCGAAGTCAACAGCAGCGGCGTAGGCACGTCTGCATGGAGTCCGGATGAAACGCGCATCTTTACCCGCGCAGATTACGCAATTTATATTTGGGACGCCAAAACTGGGGCTAATCTTCTGATCCTAACACACCAACTGCCTATTCTCGGTGCGCGTTGGAATCACGATGGCACTCGGATGTTGACGTGGGGCGACAATGCGGCTTGGCTGTGGGATGCGAAATCGGGTGCGCTGCTTCAAAAATTGGATCATGGCGATACAGTCGTGGACGGCGCACTTTGGAGTCCGGATGAAACCCGTATTCTGACGTGGGCAAAAGACAGCACAATCCGCATCTGGGATAGTGACACTGGGGCGCAACAGGCGCTCATGCAGCATGAGAGTGTCGTACAACAGGAAGGAACAGCCTATGTTGTTAACTCGATTGTTGGAGCTGTGTGGAAAACCGATGGCACACAAGTACTGACATGGTCAACCGACAAAACAGCCCGTGTGTGGGATGCCAAAACAGGCGCGCGCGTATTGACCTTAACCCACACAGATAGCGTGAATAGCGCGGCTTGGAATCCCGATAATACACAAATTGTAACAGCCTCCAACGACAAAACCGCTCGTATATGGGATGCCAGAACGGGCGAACAATTACAAAGTCTAGCTCATGGCAGCGCCGTGCTGGGTGCTGTTTGGAATGAAGGGACTGTTCTGACGTGGGAGCAGGGTGGGGTGGCGCGAGTATGGCAGGCAGCCGATGGCTATCTGGTATATACCCTCACACATTCGGCTGCCACGCATGAGGATGCTGTCGCGCCACCAGCGATGGGTGCTGTAGTCAGCCAAGATACGCGGTTTATCCTGACGTGGGGCAGCGACTCAGTACGCTTGTGGGGGCCATCGAGTGATAACCTGCGGGTAAGTCTGCCTTTTCAAACACAGGCCGCCGATCCTTATAATCAGATCGACATCGCTGGCGTGCAACTGGATGATAACGCAGCGCACATTCTGGCATGGACATCCGACGGCGCGATTCGCATCTGGTCAACGGCTAGCAATGCGAATGCCCTCACCTTTGATCCTCAAACGGCATCCGATGGCGCAGTCTGGAGTAGGGATTTTCAGCGTGTGTTGACGTGGTCAGCGCTAAAGGGTGGCAGTGCAGATGTCTATGACGCATCCACTGGCAAACGCCTCCTGCAATTAACCGATTCGGATCACATCCTAAGTGCCTCGTGGAATGCCGACGAGACACGCATCCTAACGCGTAACTTAGATGGTGCTGTAAAGATTTGGGATGCGCGTATTGGCACTGCTCCAGCCGAACAAACAAATTCTGATGCGCAACTTTCTCTACAGCACGATGATCTTCAAGCATCCAATGTTTTAGGGGCGTCATTCAGTCCGGATGGTAGCAAGGTCGCTACGTGGACGACGGTAAGCGTCCTGCGGATATGGGACGCAGCGACCGGTAAGAGGATTGCCCAATTCGGCAAAGATGTTCCTGAGCCACAGCAATTTATTCTTGCGCCTCGCGGAGTGCTTTGGAGTGCGGATAGCCGCCGACTTTTGCAGTGGACTGACGATGGCATCTTACATATTTGGGATACAACCTCAGGCAAATCACTTGTTACGATGCCCCATGATAATTTGATTTTGGGAGCCTTTTGGAATCACGATGAGACGCGTATTCTGTCGTGGTCATTAGACGGGACACTGCGCTTGTGGAACGCGGCTGATGGCAGTCCTGTCTTTGCGCCGGTTAAAGTGGGTTCGGCACAATCTGTGGGTGCAGCCGCTGGTGATTTTGCTCAGAGTGTAATGTGGAACAAGAGCGAAACGCGCATTCTGGTTGCGACCGGCGCAGGCTATGTAGAGGTTTATGACGCTGCTACAGGGAAGCGACTGATACAACTTGAACAGCGCAACGGGCGAGTATTGGGCGCGGTCTGGAGTCCGGATGATATGCGCGTACTGTCATGGTCAGAGGACGGCTCAGTCGAGGTGGGGGATGTGGCGACCGGGGAAACCATCACGCGCGTACTACACACGAGGACTGTTCAAGGCTCGGCATGGAGCGCGGATGGAAAACGGTTTCTGACATGGGCATGGGATGGTACAGCCCGTATATGGGACGCCGACACTGGAGCACCGCTAATTCTTTTGCAGCATCCGTCATGGGTTTTTGGTGCCACATGGAATAAAGACGAAACGCGTTTGCTCACATGGGCATCCGGCGACACCACCCGCATTTGGGATGTCACTGTCGAAGGTATGATTGCCGCTGCTCAGCAGGAACTCACTACGGGGCGATCCACCAAATCATAAGGCTAAATTTGTCTGGCTCAAAATTTAGTGATAGATGAAACAGTAATTGATATTGAATTCGTTGGGAACAAATTGAGCTAACTAAACGTCATTGCACATAAATAACTCTAAAGAACTTAAAAGGAGTTTTTATGCGGCGAATAGTCGTTTTAGTCATGTTCCTCAGTGCTTTGACCCTCAAGGTCACTCAGGCAAATGCTCAAGCACAGCCACTCTACGCCGTAGCCTTTCCTCATAATAACCATGTCAGTGTAGCGACCCTCATGGATGATCAGACATGGCGACTTCGCACCTTCGATAATTCCTATTTCGCTAAGGGGGATCTTTCGTATATTCATCCTGTCTGGTCACCCGATGGCAAGGTCTTATATATCACCGCCTTTCCAGCGGACGATAAAGATCAAGCCCGCGCTATTTATAGCTATGACATCACATCTGACCAATATAATTCGGTTGTTGTCCTACCCAAATTGCACTCGAGTCTGGATTGGACTGAAATTGAGGGCCTTTCGACCGACGGACGTTATATACGTGTAAGCCGTGATATGAATAACACGGCTGAGTGGATTGATTTACAGTCTCCCCAGCACCCGCAAATTGTTACACAGGGTTCGGACTGCGTATCCAGTGTCATCAGTTGGCAGCCATCTTACCTCATCACCTATCAAGCGCTCTGTGGCAGTATCGGTATTCGAATATGGGACGCCCACACGGGGAAGTTGATCAGAGATTTTTCAGGCGATGAATCGGATCGGCTGAACGATGGCAGTTATGACCAATGGTACGAGATAAAGGGAAACCCCGCTTACTTGTTGACGGCCGCACTTTACGATTCAGTGAACGAAAATATTCTGCTCGTCGACCCTGAAACGGGCCGAGAAACCATTCTGTCGCAAGGTGGCAGCTTATTTGTCTCGCCTGATCAAGACTTTGCCGTCTTTATGAAAGACCAACACTTGATGCGTTTAGATCTAACGACCGGCAAAATCGAGGATACAGGCGCAGCAGATGATATTGGTCAGATAAAGGGAACCGATGGCGACGAGCTGCAATTCTGGAATGTTCTTAATACGCCTGAACAGACCCGCATCAGCCGCATGACGCTGACCAAAACCACGCGCACCGATGCGGATTTTCAAACGTTATCACCAACACCACAGACCACTACGGATATTCCCGGCCTTATTCGGTTTGCGCCGCGAACCTCCCGCTTCTCGTTGACGTATGACGCCACAAAGGGCAATTCTGTTACCCAAATCTACGACGAGGATAAGCTTCTCTTCTCGGATAAAGATGTGACCAGACCAAGCAAACTGGAGAAGAATCGCTATTGGCAGATGGATTGGAGCGCCGATGCCAAATGGTATTTCCAGCTGATCTCAGTCAAAGCAGGTGACGAGCGGACTGTAGGGGTAGAGGTGGATACCGGCAAGACAACGCTCTTACCGGAGGCTGGATCATATCTCATTACCGCCTCACCCGATGATACATGGTGGCTTTACAGCGACCTGAAGCCAGATCAATTACAAAACGACGCGGGTTTTCAAGACTCTTTAGAAGCACCCCTTATCGCCTTCAATCACATGACCGGGGAAAAAGTCGTATTAGGCGGCAGTGGTTTTATCGCCTTCGCGGGTGATCAGCAAACCCAACGCTATTTTCAGGACAATTTCTATACTTGGTCTGCACCTGCACACTAGCGTGATGGGTTAGAAGCGGTTTGCAAAATCATTTTCGAATAGAGCCTTCAAAATTCTAGCGTTGTTTTCTGTAGGGGCGGTGCCCTGTACGAGATGAATCAACCTATCAAATCATCTGTTAGAGGAACATGATCCATGAAGTATCCAATTATTTTGCTAGCGGCCCTTAGCCTTTTGCTTGGCGGCTTCTATCAGACCCGTGCTGAAGCAGTATCAACGCCCTTAGTCCTCACAATCGGTTTGGAGGATTCTGCGCCTTATCTCGATGCCGATTTGTGGTCATTCGACGCGACTTCCGGCACACTAAAGCAGCTGACACACGACGGTCATACACACTACGGGGTTGTTTCACCTGATGGGCGGTACGTTGCCTATCAGTCACTCGCAGAGGAAATCCTGCCGTTCTTCAGCAACGGCGATGGCGTAGCTGGAGTCTTAGCTACCAATATTGAACTTCTGGATTTAACCACTGGCAAATCAGCCGAAATCGCAGGCCAGCCGCAAGGTTATACACCCTTCGCAGGCGACGATCGCGATCTCTCCGATGGCTACTTACGTTCTGATCCGGTTTGGTCGCCGGATAGCACGGCTTTAGCATGGACGGAACGGGGTTTCAGCTTTGGCGAACGTCTTGTCGAATATGATCTTAAAGGGCAAAAGCCCGCCATTTTGGCAACTTATCCACCGGATGATCTCGCCCCGGCGCAACCTCTGTGGGGCGCGGCTGGCATCGCTTTGCCAGTCATCTCCCTCGAAGAAGGCGCGTTTTTATTCCGCGTCTATGATCGAGATGGCAAAGTACTGATGAGCGTGCCACGCAGCCAGTTTGATGATTTCCCGTTTCGCTGGCTCAATGCTGGCGGCAAGAATATGCTCATGACTGGCAGCCTTGCTCAAGGATCTGAAGCGCCGCATTGGAGTGAATTTCCGGCAGGAACGCCTGTAAAATCGGTCGGCACGGTCGAGGTATATAACCCCGCTGCGCCGGATGGGATCAGTTTGCGTCAAGCTTCTTGTGAGCGGGGAGGCACTTGTCAATGGACGGTGTGGCAAGGCGGTCGGACGCTGAGGGAGTTTCAGACAGCGTTCAACGAACCGGGGACCAGTGACGAATTAATGCAGTTAGCGATTTCGCCTGACGGTACGGAAGTGGCTTATATCGATAACAATAGTTTGGTCATTGTGAACGGCGCTAAAACCCAACCGATTACGCTGCCTCATTCATCGCATATTGAGGGGGTGAATTGGGGAGCGCTCGCTTGGCGCACCACGACAAATTAACCGATCATCCACAACGATGAAAAATGCGATAGGCTCCTCGATGTCCGTGCATCTTGGGGCTTATTTGAACCGCCGGACGTATCAAGTCGCTTTGCACCACAGACTGACCACCGCTACAATTCAGCTCTCCATAAAATATTGATCTGCAAAACTTCATGACCGACGTTTTCATCTCCTACTCGCGCAAGGATTTCGTCTTTGCTGAACGCCTCGTTAATGCCCTCAAAGCACAAGGACATGGCACATGGATTGATTGGGCAGGCATCAATCACGCCGAGGATTTCTGGCAAGCCATCCAAAACGGCATCGACTCAGCGGATAACTTTATCTTTATCATCAGCCCCGATTCGCTCACATCAGCAGTTTGCAATGATGAATTGGCATACGCTCGTGCCAATCACAAACGTATCATTCCGGTTGTCCGCCGCGAACCGGAGATTGAGAAAATCGCAGGCAAGTGGTTTGGGCAATCATGGGAACAAACGGCCCGCGACAATTGGTTCGAGATCAAAAAGCTAGATTTTATTTTCTTCCGTAAAAAGCTCGGCTTTGATTGCGAATACGACGAGGTAACGCGCCGCGTCCTCAATCCCGAATGTGATGGCCCGGATTCGGACGCCGATAACTTTGACTCAGCTTTTACCAGCCTGATTGCCACCGTCGAGCGCGATCCCGACTACGCTAAAGCCCACACCGATCTCTTACTCGCTGCCCGTGCATGGCTCAATGCCGGACGCAGCCCCGGCTTCCTCCTGCGGGATGATCGCCTAACCGAAGCCGAAACATGGCTCACCCAAGCCGACTCCGCCCACAAAGACCCGCAGCCGACGGATGACCATCGCACCTTCATCGCCGCCAGCCGTCAATCGGAGAACGAACAAAAGCGTCGCGCGCGCAATCAGCGTCGCAATACGTGGTTATTGATAGCTGCATCCGTCGTTTTGGCCGTATTCTTAGTTGCGACTTTTCTAGCAGGTCTTAAGGCAACATTGCAGTCATTCGACGCTCAAACTCAAGTTGCCGTTTCGACTGCTGCTCAAGGCCAAGCGCTAAACGCTCAAACCACCTCTCTTGCTCAGATTGCTACTGCCACTAATCAAGTCGCTACCGCTGCCTCACTGCTCACCGCCGTCCCGCCGACTCTGGATGCCGTAGCTACCCGTGTACAAGATGGCGAAAATCGGATC
>JAABUG020134728.1:0-18466 GCA_011319215.2 Scortechinia acanthostroma
TAGCATTGACGCCAGAAGACGCTATGATTGTGGCACAGGTTGGCTATTCGGCACCTCAGCGGAACCTGATTTGATCTCCTCTCGAAACCTTCTTCACCTGCAGCAGCCGATTTTAAAACTTAGCATATCTGAAAAAGAGGGATAAGAATCTTCCACTTACAGTACTGTCCAATGTTTCGGCATGTGCGGAGACTTTTGCCGCGAGCGCAAAACTCATCATATCGAGAGCGCCGAATACCCATTCAATTGCTGGCAGGAAAAGGTTATGGTACAAGTTGATGGAGCTGAGGCGAAAGAGCAGCATCTACTCCGGCCGAAACGAGAGCCAAGCTGGAAGGCTATGCTGTGGCAACTGGTACAGGATAAGCAAAGTCATAATACGACGTGACCCGGCTCGGACGCCCTTCTTATACCCACGTCAATAGACCCACTACCCCAACACTGGCCAGACAAGTTGTGTACTCCTGATGCAGTCAGACATACGTAAATTTTGCGGGCGTGTTGAAGAACACTGCAGAAAAAAGACGTTTTATTTGCCCGGGTTTGAGATTTAGTTTGGCTCCCTTGACCAGGCGGAACCCAGCACATGGAATGGTTCCCCCGGGGTTTACCTTATTGATCCCCAGCCCTGGCTTTCGTACAGACGAAGTTGAGCCGACCAGCTTTCATCTAATGACCGATGAAAGTCCCATTAAGGGGCGTAGGCGAAGCCCAGTATGCCAGGATCGGGCTGATTCACTGTGAGCGTTGGTATGAAGTGGGTATTCAAGTAACGACAGTGACGGCCATCATAGTTACCCACTTGGGTTATAGCGCCCCAATAAGTCTGGGGTGCTTTTTTTTTTTTTTTTTTTTTTTGCCCCTTGACCCGCCAGGTCATGATTTTGGATTTATGCGCTTTTGGATGGATCACGCAAGTTGATCATGAGGTATAACATTCATCATCACCCCAAATATACTATGAAGCCAACATTTCCCGCTAAGACGCGTCTGATTCTGATCGATTTGACATAATCCGATCTTATCGAGAGATACTGCACGGTAGGCCCTCGGAGATTGCCTGTCTTGTCCTTTGGTGGGTAGGAGGTCTCGCAACGATGAGGTTGCCCAGCGAGAACCTGAGCAAACAAGATATGAGAAGTCGAGATCCCATTTGGATCGGAATGGGCAATTATCCGACAAGGGCGCGGTCCGTGGTTCTCCTGATGAGCTTTATTAATGATCAGGCAAGGTTGTGTTCGACTGAAGATATGGTTGTCCTTGCTGGGGCTCGGAGGTCAGTTTATGTCTCAAAAAATACCCGGTTTATTGTCTGGTCAGAACGGGAAATTACCGACAATAAAACGCCTTACCTTTCCCCATCAGCTTTAATGATAATGATCGGGTAGGGCTGTGTTCAGCTGAAGACACATTGTTCCCGCTGGTGCTTGATGGCCATCAACACAAAATGCTTGGTCATGTGGATGGGGTTTCACCGAGCTTCAAAACTTGAGCTACCCAATAGTGTTTTGCCTTTAACCAGCAGCACAATCCGACTCCACTCTGCAGAAGATTTGACCAGGTCCAACGCGAGCATCTCTTTCTCAAGATGTGATGGTAGCCCCCTGACCTGCCTGATCGGCGGTTGATTTTCCAGACCCCGGGGTAGGGTAAGTGAAGCCCTGATGAAAAATTTGGGGACAAAAGGGGAGCGAGACAGGGAACACCAAGAAAGGAACGGTCAAGTCATGGTTGTAGATTGTGAGAAAATTCACCGAGTGGACGAGAAGTTTTCCTACATTATCCTCTTGGGGAATGGGTAGGGGAATCTGTGGAGGGGAGAAAACCATTGGCCGGCACCTGTCAAGGAACCTCGTTACATCCCTTGATATTAAGCCGATACCCATCTCCTGGGTAATCAAACCGACGCAGAACCAAGGTGGTCTGGATAGCACCGCTGTCGGATAACATGGAAACTCTTTTGGATCTTAATGCTCATGCCTGTGAATTGACCCGTTCCAAGAACCGCCCAGCAAAGGGACTAGAAGAGTGTGCATGACCTGTCAGACCTTGGCATTACCCGGCTGTAACCCATCGTGTTCGCCGAGAGTCTTTGGAATGTCGTGCGTCTCTAGGCGACTCTTCGCACGTTTCTGGCTGATTTGCCCATCGCACTGTATGATGCTTTCTAGGTGTTCGGTGAAGTTCAATGGCCAATTTTGTGATTCTGCCAGCTCTCCCCCTAGTGTACGCCATCAGCTTCAACAGATATTCACATAGGCCGCATACCCATGGTCTAACTCGGGTAAACAGCATGACAGCGTGTCAAAGCCAGAGCCTGAGGGCCAGGCTCGCCGCACGTGTAGGTCACGCGCTGCTCCAACTGCGACAACTGGGCGCGCCGGTGAATGTGCGGTGTACTGTATCGTGCGAGAGCTTTCCTACTACTGTGTCATATAGGGCTACTGAGATTGAAGTAACTTACTGCTGTAGAGGATCCCGTTTCGAATCTACTAAAAGCTTTCTTGACTTGGACGTGCAATGTGCTGGTTCCGATGCGATTGGAGGATATCCTTCTCATGGAAGCATAAACAACATCAGCCACCGTAGTTGAAGCAGATCGCAGGGTCAGTCTTCCAGTAGATTGTCCAATGCGAGAAATAGCCATATGTAATCATAAGCAGTGTTTAGAGGTAAAATTCGAAACTTGTGACTTCCCGTCCCTTGTACAGCGCATAATCAGCCTTGTTTGAGGCGAGCGAGGAACGAACTTGGCCCTCGTACGACCCCGAAGCATCCTGCGGTCTCTTGTTTGGAGCCTGAGGACATTCATAATGCTCTCCTGAACAATCCAGATCATCGCAGGAATGCCACCGCTCCAGTAATCCATAGTCGGAGTTCTTGAGAGCCATGCTGCAGAGTGATGATACGTGTGAAAATCATCTACGTAGAGTCGCCAACCCAGCTTTTAGGTCCCCTTACCTTGCATACTTATCGCATAGACAAACTAGGAACTTACTCGCGTGCAACCACAGGAAAAGCGAAGAGCGCGATATTCCTACCAAGATATTGCAGAGGGGTCCACCGGTTCTGCGCAGGACACTCCTGGTTGCGATCCTGCCCTTAATAGGAAGTCTCTCCCAGTGGAAAGCTAACAGATTCCTTAGAATATACACTCCGTTTTACTCGTCTTATTGTTTTGTGTTCGTTACAGAGAGTCTCGCAATGGACGGGATATGGAGTCCAATCATCGCTTGTGGGATGATTGATCCACAAGATGTGGCCACTTGCCTTGGACACACCAAGGCCAACAACAGATGCAAAAACCGCATCTCACAGAAGTCTCGAGACGACCCCTCCCATCTGGTGGAGCTTTTAGCGCAGCGACCAGCAGGCGATGACCTCCTCCCAACTCTCATCAAGATCACCAGGCTCCTACTGTGCAGGAGATACCATCAGCACGACGACGAGAAACAGGTAAACCCGCTCGCGAAGTTGTGGTATGATGTCGCTTGCGCTCCAGGGAGGGGACGCCGACAACGGGTGGCTTCAAATTTCGATAGTCGCCGGATCGGCTCCCGATCCAACCCAGTGGATCTTACCTCCACACCGTTGACTCCCATAGAGATTGAGCCTGACATACCAGAGACCTGGCCAGTCACTGTCGAAGCGTTGCGACGAAAACAAATTCCGTTTGAGGTGTCCCCCGACTCTCCTGCTCGGGTCATGTCGGGACGTCAAATGATATCGACGCTTCGGTGCTTCTCCGCTCGCTAAGCCAGGATCACAGCAACGGTGACAGGGAATGTTCCATCTGCTATGGTACATCACCAGAGGACACCGTCTATTTGAAGTGCGAGAAGTGTCGCACCGACATCCATTTGCGGTGTATGGAGAGTTGGTCGAAGCACGGTCGACTTCGATCAACTTTGATTGCCCGATATGGTAGGGTCCCTCATTTGTTACTCCCTTCCAGTGAGTATTAGCACCCTACTGACCAGCCCGAAGCCGAGAGCGCCGATGGTTTGATGCTATTTACTCGGCCCCCGTCGCAACCAGACAGAGAAGAACAGCGCCTGAGAGTCCTGAAGAGACTATCACGGTCCAAACGGAGGTCTCCTCAGGAGAATCTCCTGCGCAAGCTCCACGTCGGTCTGGCAGGGCAAGGAGACCACCTCGCCGTTATGTGCCAGAGGTCTGAGTGACACCCTTGTAATCAATTTTATCCCCCTAGGTGGCGGGATTTGTTTTGGGGCTAGAAACATGTTTGTCGGATTGAAATTCAAGATAGATATTTACTGCTTTCTTCAGCCATGGAAATGGACGTGACTATAGCTGAGAAAACCAAGTATGCCGAAATAGTCCATAAGTTTACCATTTGTGTGCCGTCCTCGTAGAACATCTCACCGTGGGCACACTAGGGAGTGCTCCACCCGAAGCGTAAAGCACCTACGTCTTGACCCGAATTTTCAAGCATACTCACTCGTGCGGTTTAGAGGTTGGTAACAGGGTTGGCAACGGGAAGTTGAGCGAAGCGAGGTATTGTGTCCTCACTCCTGTATGAGTAGCGAAGATCAGAACGGAAGGTATAAGCAACAGGCGATTGGGTAGAACCCCTACGAATAGAAGTACACACCGTGGATGTGCATCCTGTATGCTGATTATTCCCTTCCCTACTCACAATGGCAGAGGCAGGCCGAATGGCTTTACGCAAAACGTGGCCATGAGGACAGGCATTAGCTATTCCCCGGATAGCCGTTATTCCCAAGAGGACGGACGTAGCTTCTAGGAGCCCCCGGTGCGTTCCTAGGAATTGCCGGACTCTTGTAAGCGTACCACTGCTCCTGTCATATCAAAGCCCGTTCACAGGAAGTTTGGTACATGCAACAATTCAGACTAATGAAGGTACGGCTTATGACTAAATACCAACCACAGATAGACAGGCAGTAATTATAAATAGTCGCAAAGGACTTGTCAGTTCATATCTCTGTCGCGAACGCACCCATGTACCGCCCACACAGCTTTCGGGAAGTAAACCAACATAATAGCGTCGTGGCAAATCAAAGATACTCTCGAACCTCTATGCCCAGTCATTTTGAATGAAGTAAGCAATTCCTGGAAGCTTTCACATAAAGGAATTCAAGCTAACCATCAGTGTTGGTCTTCTACACTTTCAGCCAACGTAACAAACTCAATGGCGCAGCCTGAATCTGCATTGGGTGTAACAGATTAACAGATTACCAGACACACGGGAATCTAATGCACCCTTGATACCTTTGGAGATAGACGACTCAGGTTCGTCGAGACGAGCTCAGAAGCGGAAAAAAGATCGCGAGACGTCAACCAGATTCCGTAGAAGGCAAAAGCAGCTCCAAGAGGCAATGGAGACACTGGAGCGCAAGGAACGCGAAATCCAGATCCTGAGACGTGAGCGAGATTTTTACCGTTCTGAGAGAAACTTTCTTCAAGAATGGATCACTCGGACTTTCCCATCCGCTCAACTACCCAGAAAACCAGCATCTCCGCGACTCCAGGTCGATTTTATGTTGAACTAGGTTTAATAACGTCGGTACTGGTCAAGAGATATTGTCAAGGTCGGTTATGCAAAGTGGAGGTTTCTGTTCGTCCCTCCAGATGGGTTAAATCTCTGAACTACTGCGTGGACTGTGCTACTTAACATGTATTAACCCTGGTTATAATGAGACGTGCACGAATGATCTCCGCTACTTCATCTTCTTTCTTCTATCTGAGTCCACATCAAATCATCGTCATCATTCTTCAAATTCCCAGGCACGCCTAAACATGTTATAGAATCGCACTGTCACTTCTACATTCACACATGTAACGTCTAGCTCGACAAGCTTCTCGATTAAGACGAGCGTTTCAATTTGCCCGCACTTGTTTTCCCTCCGGCCACAACGATGTCCAGTCAAACATTCCACATGACGAATGTGCGAAATAAAGGGAGTTCCGCCCTCCATACGCCATAGAGCAAGAAGTCCACATAAATGAGGGATCCGTCGTCGACACGTACAGTATAGCTGCAGATGTGTACATGATCCCAGAACCCCGCCATAATGTGCTGAATTGCTAGGAGGGAGTAAGTCGGTGAAGCGGCTTCTGTTCCATAACCAGATCGATGCCGGAACCCTTAACTGGGTACGAAAACCCCGTTGTTGCATTCGAATGGTAGGCAGCTTCTCATTTTACACTGAACCCTCCCAAATAGGATAGAACCGAACTACAGGACAAGCGTGACCGTTTTGTTTTCTCCAAGGGCAAGTACAGGTACATATTCGTATTCATTGGAGTCGTCTTCATACTGCCTATACAAGTATACCCAGTGTTCTGCGTGTGCAGTACAGAAATTGCAGCGTGGACATATCCTCCCATTTCTCCTTTGTCCACTTCAACCTCCGCAAATTCTGACGACACTATCATACTCATAACTCTTCAATCAACCGAGCAAAACGCTTTTTCGTTGCTTGCTGCTTGTATGTAGACTCTTGCGCAGTCGTTTCAATCAGCTCTGTCGCACTTCTTCTTTCGTTTGGGCCGCCTCGCTGTCTCGAACTTTGGAGTCGGATCGCTTATCAGATGTCCACCGCACCGGTCTGGACGCAGGTAGCTTGTGAAGCTGTTGTATTTGGCGTACAGTACCCTGGCAGGTGTCGGAGGTCTTAACTGAGGTGGCTCTTTGGTTGGATGCCGCCAACAGTAGACCGTACTTGTTGCCCAGGGCGGTCCATGGCAGACCTCATCGTACCGTTACACTCTCGGCATACTCTCAGCAAATCAAAAAATGCGTGGAGTCCTCGCCAGCCGCTCTACACCGATGCTATACGCCACATGAGCTTTTGACCGTTTGAGAAGCGGTCCTTCATGTTAAATGTGACCATACAAAAAGCAAACCCTTCCCAACATTTTAATGTGGGTTGAGGCACGGCATAGGAAACAGACACGTTAACTGGTGCTGCACGGTTGTTGGGACCACTTACAGCTCCTATATGGGAGCATGTAGAGTATAAAAACATCCCCCTTCACCCGAATCGCCTCGTGAACCGAAAAGATCAATCATGACCAGAAGGGCTAACCACTGGCAAACAATATGAACAGACCCATCTTAATGGTAGCCCTTCTGGGTTCCAATGTGGCCGTTCTAGCCCACCCGCAAGACAATATCACTCAACAAGCGCGTCTCGGTTCCGGTTACGGTACTGCAGAGGCCGAGTATCAAACAGCCGCTACACCCCCAGCCTACACAAGGTCTAGCAACCTCCTGGGCCGGGAGGCAAATGAGCTCCAAGGGTCCTTACAACTTGCGGGCTGCTACGAGCGTCTACCAGTCAGTAATATGGGCATCTGAGTTGGAACTAGGCCGCAGAACAAGAGTCATCCTTTTTTCCCGAACACTACTGTTGCTGTCGCTCCCACGTGCACTGCTGCTCGCATCCCCAGCACCAATCTTGGGGAGGTGAACTCTGCATTGAATATAAAAACATCTCAATCTAGCTCATTGGTACCCACCGAGACTCAACAGGACAATTGAACTTTGTTTACTGGTGCAGGAACACAGGACTTGGGTACAGCCGCTTTTTTGGGAGTTGCCGTTCTGTTCTCTTTTGTTTGGTTCCTTTGGCAATAAAGCCCCTGGTGAGACTTAGACGGTTATCCTGTTGTGTGGCGACTTGTTATTGGACATGTACGTAAAGAATGAACAGCTTTCAATTTTGCATCCCTAAAGGAATCGCCACATCATCGCTAGCTGGATCTGTGTCATCAAATCCATTTAGGACGTTTTCCATCTTGAAATCTGTCCATATGAGCTTATTTCTGCACTGTTCGCTCCTTACTGGAAACATACCAAGACCAGACCCTTCTCATGGACTTCCCGTAAACCTAGAAGAGCCAATTTCATGATATGCTTGATTTCGCGGGTTGTAAGCGGTCTTCGTGTTCGCGCTGACCACAGTGTTTTTTCAAGCGGCTCCAAAACCATCATTGCTGGTTCCGTGGTAGAACGCGGGGGAATGACATCGACCATCTTGCGGATATTTTGCAGGCCGGAAGAGCCTTTGCATCTCCATCTCTTTTCGAAACGCGGGCCATCCTTTTTCGGGGCTGTGATCAGACTGCGGATGTTTATAACAAACTGATCCTTTTCGTTGTTCCACTGATGTGCCTTCCAGACGTCAGGGTTGCTACGCTGTACCAAAGGAGCGATAAGAATATAAGTTCTCCCACTCTCCCCGAGAAGCTTCATTCCTTTTTGGAGCAACGGAGCAGATGCCATGAAACCCATTCGCTGAATGTTAACTAACTAATCCAGAAGAAGAATAGAAAACATCCAAACAAATTGAAGTTCTACCAAGTCCCCTTTTTATGCGCCGTTTGACCTATCAAAAGGTGGGGCGTAACGCCAACCAATGCCGGCGGTTTTGGAAGCGCTCTGTATCCGTGCGTCGTGTCAGCCTTACCTTGAAATGTCTGATTGCTTGGTGTTCGTTGACGGTCCATCTGGAAGCGCCTGGACTTATTCTTAGCATCAACGCTACGGACGGACATAGTAGGGACATCCAAGCATAAGAAGGGTATATTTAGAGAGCCCGAGACGGCTTCACATTTCCTAGACTTTGCGAATTGCAGACTTCTATATCAGTGTTTCTCTCGAGATGGTGCCAAATTCAAAGTTGATCAAGAAACTTCCCACTGGTGTGGGAATCTACCTTCGCACCACGGCAACGGAAGGCTCATGGCGCCTCCCTGCGTTGCCTAACGTAGAAGAATACTTCACCGAAGTTGTTGCGCCACGAATTGAAGAAGAGTCAGCAAAACAAATTGCCGAAGCGAAATGCAAAATCCTGACCGCGGACACCCACCATTGGCTGTTCTCTCTGCCTAGAAGTAGACCCCAACGGCTTGGGGACGCGGCGGATGCCCATGGATCCACTTGGAATCCTGGATTTGGGTACAATCATGCAGGCGTGCGTAGGTGGAGTTTATCCCATCCCTCAAGGTTGCTGAGCCTGGCATGCTGCCTCGGGATTTGATTTGCATTCGGTCTGACTATCTGTTAACTGAACGTGCAAGTGTAGACTGTCCTGTACCAGGCAAACAGCACAGGCCGCACGTTCTGACTGACGAGCAGAGTCCGTGCATGCGCTAAGCGAGCTGGTTTTCATTTGCGTTTGCGTTTACTTTATGTGGAGGATGATCAGAGGCGAAGAGGTTGCCTGGTCTAGGAAAATAGACGAGGGCCACTCAAGCTACTCCATTGTCTACATGCTGCTGCCAAACTTACGGGTGCAAACGGTGTCTATTGGTGACAGGACCTAGCTGGAAAGCTGACGCCTCGGCAACCGTGAAAACACATACTGGAAGATCTCCCGACTCTTGTACAGATTCTCCACCCGCAGCCGCTCATTGTACAGATGCGCGTTGTCGCTCGCCTGTCCACAGGGGAGATTGGCCGCCGGCGCTGAGTATTCCTTTTCCAAGAAACGGATCGTGGGGATCGAGCCGCCCTCGCGGATGAAGATCGGCTGGACAGTTGAACGGGTAGCGACCGGCTCCCGGGCAGTGGCTGCAGACTTATCGTCTGACGAGGAGTCCTCGCTGGCGTCTGGCGAGACGATCACGCCCGATTTGCTCGTCAGCGTGGACGAGGTGGGCACCGTCGTGCTGAGGGCGGAGCGCTGGCGGGCCTTGCTCTTGCCGGCCGACGAGATCGTCGTCGACGTGATGATGCGGTCGATGTGCGAGGCCAGGCTGTCCGAGGAGTCGGTGCGCGCCAGGCCCGGCGTGTCCTTGCCCTTGGAAACACGCTGCATCGGCGGATACTGATGTTTCTGGCTGGTCCGGTCCCGGCTCCAGGCCGCGGTGATCGCTTCTGAGAGGGTCGCGAAGATCTCGTTGTCGGGATCGCCTAGCCAGGGATCCGACTTGCCTGTGATTTCGACCGTGAGGTCGTTCTGCGACTCCAGCTTGTCGAACTGCTCCTGCGCGTACATGGTGAGGTTGGCGGCTACCGCGTCTGCCTCTTGATTCGGGACGACCCGGATCGAGAGGCTGGCTTTGGCTTTGCGCGAGATGGTGGTCGTCGAGGCCTTGCTGCTTCCGGGCACCTCGACCGAATGGATGGTGAGCGATGGCTCCCGCCACCGGTGCATCAACGAGTTGATGAGGGCGTCGCGGTCCGGGATTTCACGGTGCTGTGGTAGCAGGATCATTGCGACGTCGGCGAATCGCTGCTTTTCGGCCTCCGTCAAGAGCAGGACCAGGTCATGGAAGCCTGGAATGTTGGCCCGCCCTTTAGGCCCCACCAAGCTGGCCAGCAGCATCGACAGATCCTTCAACGGCTCATCCAGTAATGCGCTGCCGTCAATACCGCTGTGCAGATCCGGGTGGTCGCTAGTGACGGTCAGATTGGCATGCACCACCCCTCGCAGGCCGTACGCCAAACACGGGTTGTAATCGTCAAGCCAGTAACTGTTGGCCAGTAGAATCCAATCAACCGGTCCAATTTCCGGCTTGTGTTGTCGGACGGTCTCGTGAAATCCTTGGGACCCGGACTCCTCCTCGCCCTCGATAAGGAAAACGACGTCACATGGAAGCGCCTTTTGCCGTGCAAGGTCCGCAGCCGCATACAATGCCGCCAGAATAGGCCCTTTGTTGTCCGAAACCCCACGGCCGTACAAAAAGCCATCGATGGATGCCAGCTGGTACGGATCCGTGTTCCACCTGGTTCGGTTGGCATCTGCACCCACGACATCGTAATGCCCGTAGAACAGAATAGACTTGTCGACTTTATCCGTGGAGTTGGCACTGAACCGTGCGTACACAATCGGATTTGTGTCTTGTCCGGTAGGCAGGAGTTTGGTCTTCGCCCCCAAGTAGATGCAGTGTCGTCGGAGGAATGCCGCTCCCTGATTGCACTCCCCGGCGAATTCCGGGCTGGCCGAAACCGTTTTGAAGGCGACAAATCTAGCAAGGCAGTTGACCATTTCGTCTGCATCTCATATAAGCATCGTACTTAGCCAAATATTCTGGAGCTTACCGTTATTGATCGGTGCCTGCTCATCCTGCTTGCTAGACACCTCTGTCATGTCCCAGATGCCCACCGTATTGTCATTGCCTCCACTGGCGTAGATGAGTCGGTCCTTGAATCGACCAGCTGCAGACGCCAGCATTGTTCCTCCGTGAGCCATCCAGCTGCCCACTTCTTCGAACCGCGAATTAAATTTCTAGCAGCGAGATCAGCCATGGCTCAACATCAGGAAAGACAAGAGCATACCTTAATGACTCCATTCGAATCACCACAAACCACCAATCCCTGAACAATATCGACTGCCCATAGATCACCGGTATGTCCGGTGATGCGTTTCACCAGCTGGCGAGAGTCCAGATTCCAAATGTTTAGCGCACCCCCGGAAAGACCACAGTAGAGAAACGACCCGTCGACGGCCAGCGCAAGAACTGAATCCCTGTTCTCGAGCGCTGCTATTTCGGACGGCGCCTCATCCTGGTCCAAATGCCACAGCTTGACCACGCCGTCGCCGGCGCCTGTCGCAAGCACTTCCTCCGTAGGCGATGATTCAAGCAAGCCCCGGACAAGAAGCATGGTGTAGATGTAACCATGATGCGAGAAGAGCTTGTGGTGGTCGCGCTTGAAGGTCAGGACTTGACCTCCTTGGATGACTTCCCGTACGCCATCTGCAACCGCGTCGGGCCGGGGTGCGCGTGTCCCATCGGGCCCCCGGGAATCAAAGAACCGATGCGTCCGCTTCGACAGATGAGCGGCTGACCGATCGGTCGAGACTGCATCTGTTTTGGAGAGGTCGCACCACTGGAATTGTCAGTACTGAGACTCTTGAGGATCAATCCAAGCCTACCTGGATGCTAGTATTTTGACCTCCGCAGTAGATCGTCTTCAGGCTAGACGAGTACGCCACGGAGAAGATATCGCCCACGTCGTGATGAGAGTGAATGGTGTATAGTCGATCAAAAGTCCTCGTGGACCAGATCTAGCAAAGTCAACAAGCTGAACTTCGAACGGACGCACAAGTAGTTACATTGATGACGGAATCTCCACCACTGGAGAAGAGAAGGTCGCCATCCTCGGACAAATAAAGACACAAGACACTCTCTTGATGGGCGTGTACAGAGAGCACGAGTTCATATGTCTCGAGAGACCATGCCTATGCCGGATTCAGTATATGCATACCAGATTCAGCAGTTAGAAGTACTTACCACAATATCCCCTCCTTGTAAACCAGCAAAAACACACTCATCGTCTATGACCAGAGCCAGTACCGATCGACTCGCCTGTACTCGATGTTCGATACCACAGTCTGGTCGGGTGTTCAGATGATCAGGGCCGTCGCTGAGGAGGTTCTGAGTCAAAGGCCGATAGTCCGGCCCGGGAGTAGCGCGATCATCAGTCCCCACTGAGGATTCGGGTTTCCCCTGTACTGCGCTGTTCATCGCTAAGACACGATGAACCAGAGAGTCTTAGCCAGTTTTTCTTTCTACGGATTGGATGCTGTGGCTTTGGCTGGCGAGGAAGCGATGGTCTGCTTCGTCCACGTGATGCTCTCTTGCAGTGGTGTTGTTGAGTCACCACAAGCACTACACACAGATACATGTAAACGAGTTAACTGAATGATGACAAAATACAATAGAAGAGGGGAAAACGGGGGTATCAATGATATCGCTCCTTGAACTGAGCGCGCAGTCAACGAGAACTCCTTGGATTTCTTTTGCTCTTTTCTGTGGTGATGTCGTGATCGAAGGTGTGGCGGTGCAGATAGGAAGCAATGAAAGCATCAAAACGCAGCGAAACAGGCTCTAGGTGGTCATGTTGGTCACGTGCCTTCACATGGCTGTGAAGCGATGGATGTCGGAAGGTGACGCAGTCCGCGCTTGGGGCTGCTCGGGCCAGATAGACACCGATGGGTAACCCGTCGATGGCGACCTATCTCGGTGAAACCCTAACCTGCAAGTGGTGCGGACGGTGTTGAGATGGCACGAAACACTGGTAGGTTAATGAGCAAGACCCAGGGGGGCACAGATACAAAGCTACCGAGAAGAAGTTGAGGACTGATGTTGGGCAGAGTGCACAGATGTACGGAGTAAGATATCCAACCAACGATAGATAGAGTGGAGTATGGCGCCATGCAGCGAATGGCCGCAATAGCCTGAGGAAATATAGTAAATAATAATAATAATAGTGGTGGTGGCCACCTTCGCGAGGCCTACCTTCGCCGGAACTGTATACATTTCACAAACCTTACAACCAAATACAGGATGCGTTTTTGCAACAAAAAAGGGCGCTAAATCCTAGTACGAACACCGTAATGGGTAAACCTCTATACAACTCGATAGTTCTCCAACCTTGAGGCATTTTCGCGTTGTTTAGCGCGTCTTTAGTTGCCAAGAGGAGGATGCCATCATCATTTGACATTTGCAGCGGGTCCAACGCGGAAATCCCTCGCTAACCTCGTTCTTCCAGGCTCCATGATCTCACCGCAAAATTATCTCAGTTCTTAATACTCCACCTATGAAAGTAGCCGATGTCTCATGACTGATCTGCGCTGGGGAATCGTGTCAAGGCACCATTCCCAGGTACAAGCTCTGATTAGCTGCTTCTGGCGCGAGGGTTACCTTGGGTATCCCATCTTCTACTCGTGATGTTAATCTAGAAGTCATAGCTTTTACCCTTCTCGGAACCTGTGGCAACTCGGAAAACATTGAAATGAAGGCCATCTCCAACAGTTCGACATGGGCGTACCATTGATGAGAATATTTCTGGTCAGACCTTACTCAGATACTTTCGCCGCCAAACCTCAAGGAGCTTTGATATGGAAGATGTTACACAGCGTATCTCCATAAACGTCCAAAACAACTTAAAAGAAGGTAGCATCTTTGTGAAAAACGTGGCTCTTACTAGGTATCTATTGCATTTTCTCTAAAGCTGCCGGGCGGATCTTGGCTTACTCGCAATAAGGGGTCAACCATACGAAAAAAATCACCGCCTCATATCTGCCGAAGATGTGAATAAAAAAGAAATTCTGGCCGGCGCCGAGGACACAATTTCTTTCTGTGGCAGTGCGGCATATGGACTGGGTGTTGAGGGTAGTCTCGACCTTCATCATGGCCCCCGTGATTGGATTGCCTCACTGTATTGGAACGGGCCATGGAACCGGCTTGGCAATTGGTTTGAAGTAACAAAAATGGATTCGGCGAATTACTCAATCATGGTGTCCCCTTTACGCCGCAGCGGCGTCCTAGGAGACATTTCAGTTGCTGTGAGTCAGGTTGGTTAACTGAACATGTATGTGCGATAAGTGTCTATGCGCTCAAGCAACAGCTGCGTGCCAGAAAAAGCCAGAAAAAGCGATATTGTTCGCTCCACTTCTACAGATCATGGTAAGAAGAGCTAAGTCTCTGCGGGCACCAAGATTACTATGCACATGCGTACTTTATCGTGTTAAGGAAGCCGAATCCAGACGAATTGTAAGAGTCGATATCTCTCTATTGCTAAGCCTTGTTCGAGCGCAGACTGCAACGGCGCTAAATGATTAACTTCTCTTATGTCTTGGCCTACCGGCGCGGGTGAGGTTCTTCTAAAGCTACTATGAGGTGATAATTATCAAGAAATAGTTCAGCAGCTGATCCTCATCGCTTGTGGATAGCCTGATGCGTTCTCCACGGAGCGAGTTACTGATCACACTGCTGCTGTATGGTCCACCCAAACTTCCTGCAGATGTTGCCAGGTCGATAATTGACACGGCCTTCGTAGAGATGGCGATCTGTATGGCACCCAGGAGAGTGGCAAGACTGGAGACGGGGTATCCTGGACAACGGAACGTCGAATATACAGGAACCAACCATATCTCCCCTGTTTAACTTGGTAAGGGAAAGGTGACTATCGGACACCTGGCATATGCGGAGAGAAGAGTCAAGGACAATGGTAGGTACTGGCGTAAGGATGGAAGTCTCCTCTAACGGTCCATTGATATTGCGGGGTCGTGTCTGATCAGTGGAGCATTCAGAACGACAGCAGCGGAGGCGATGGATACAGAACTATACCTACCACCCATTGCAATCCATATGCAGCTGCTCGTGAAAGAAACGGCTGCGGATACGGACAGGACCAACGTTCGCTACCCGCCTGGATGCTACGAAGTCGACCTACGGACGAGAGAGACAAGGCTGGATGGACACCGATGGACGCGCAATCCCGGAAGACGGGCGGATGCCTTATGGAGCGGCGGCCCCGGTACTTTGGCCAGACCGTGGCAAGCGCCACCAGAGGTGACCATCGAGAGCAGAGAGATTGCCGTTGATCAGCCATAACAAGATCCTAGCCAGACCCAAGAGAGAGACCCTTTATCTCTACACCGATGGGAGCGGAATAAAAGGAAGGGTTGGAACGGCAGTGATTATTGGTCTGGCAGATCAATATGCTGACAATCAGATGGGCGACGAGGATACGTCCGCTACATACGCTGCCGGTCTTCGCGCTCTCGAGACGGGACTCACATTAGCCTCAGAGAGCACGGAGCCGTGTGGTCGCACAAGGAGAAACGGCCTCGTCATGTTTGCAGACAGCCAAGCGGCATTGAAGGCGCTCCACCGACCGTGGATGCCGTTGGGACAGGGCTATGAAGCATCAGCACAGTAGAACAGTGAGTATTGTCAAGATTCTGCGCTCTTAATATATGAATTGTACAGTGAACTAGCATCTGAATGGCACCACCCAAAATACGGTCTAAGGGGTAATGTGATGTAAAGCGCTAAAAGCCGCGAAAATAGCTAACCGCAGCTCAAAGGCCTTTTTGATCAGCCGCTCAACGAGGTTTAGTTTGTTGGCTCAGCCACAACGCCGCCGTCCCCTCTTTTCACGCCAGGCCATAAAACCGCTCAAGCATTCCCTTTGCATCCAGTTCTCACTCTTAAAGTTTCCATTAGCGAAATCGATCATTGCTTTTCACAATGTCGAACCTTTTAGGCAAGCTGACCAATCAAATATCCGGACAGAAGACGACACCCGTCTCGCAACAGTCATCCTCTGGCATTCTACATAAGATCAGCGATGCTGTAACTGGTCAGAAGCACCCTCAGGATTATCAGAGCCAACCACCATCTAATGCCGGTTAGTTTCTTCTCGTGCTGTCCTTTAAGTGTAGCTAACAATAAGCTACAGGAGGCCAAGGCAGGTACCAAGGTGGACAGGGAGGCCACGGAGCCAGCCACGGCGGTTACGAAGGAGGCCACGGCGGGTACCAAGGTGGACAGGGAGGCTATGGAGGCAACCACGGCGGTTACGAAGGAGGCCACGGCGGGTACCAAGGTGGACATGGAGGCTACGGAGGCAGCCACGGCGGTTACGAAGGAGGCCACGGCGGGTACCTAGGTGGACAGGGAGGCCACGGAGGCAGCCACGGCGGGTACCAAGGTGGGCAGGGAGGCTATGGAGGCAGCCACGGCAGTTACGAAGGAGGCCACGGCGGGTACCTAGGTGGACAGGGAGGCCACGGAGGCAGCCACGGCGGGTACCAAGGTGGGCAGGGAGGCTATGGAGGCAGCCACGGCAGTTACGGAGGAGGCCACGGCGGGTACCAAGGTGGACATGGAGGCCACGGAGGCAGCCACGGCGGTTACGAAGGAGGCCACGGCGGGTACCAAGGTGGACAGGGTGGCCACGGAGGCAGCCACGGCGGTTACGAAGGAGGCCACGGCGGGTACCAAGGTGGACCGGGAGGCTACGGAGGCAGCCACGGTGGCCATTAGGGAGGCTGTAATCGCTGGCCACAGTGGTTACGATCTTGGTGGACCTCGTGTGTAAATATTAGGTTGTTACAAAGAGTCTCCCTGGCTATCGACAGTTGTTTTTGGCAGGTTTTGAGAGACGGTTGATTTCATGGTTCTTGATCCAGACTGCTGGAGCCTTGACTGTGTGGACGAAGCGTTTGCGGAAGCCGGAAAATAGGATACTATCGTTGCCCGCTATGCTGCCCTGTGCCTCCGGTAGGAACGCCAGAAGAGCACCGACGACAATCACGCTCAAGGTAAACAGCAGGCAGAATATGCTTCGGAACCCCCATACACCGTTAAAACCGCCTCCAATGATTGGCCCGGCTTGGCCTGTCATGCTATGTAAACATCAATGATATATACTTCCCTCAACACAAGAGGCATTCGATACGTACCGCACACCAGCGTTCGTCCGCATGAAGCTATCACGTTCATATGGGCCCGCAATATCAGCAATGACTCCGGCGCTAATCCTGATCGTTGGTGCAGATCCTGCTGCCTGCAGGCCACGCAGGACCAACAGCATTGGGTAGCTAGACGTGAAATCAAGTGCCAGATTAGCAGCGGTGTATATAGTGAGACTTCCCGTAAAGTGAGGCGCCCGTAGGTATCCGAGAGGGTGCCGAAGAGCGAGGGAGCATATATACAATGATGGTCATGGCAATCAAGTGTGCGTTCACTCCTAGATTAGTGGATAGTGTCAATAGTGGGAAAATAGATGTTCGAAGATAAAGGTGAAAAGGCCCCCACATACCAGCTAACTGCCAGAAGCTTACCAGTCTAGAAGCTCTAAAGAAATGGATTCTGGATATGGACGAGCGCGGCCTACCACCGACTCAGGATACTGTACGCAAAATGGGGATATCTTACTATCTCATCGGAATCCAGGTCTATGCACTGGGAAGAACTGGGTCAGCAACTGTATTAAACAACATGATGATCTTATATCGAAATATACCCGCAAATACGATTGTGAGGATCATGGGATCATTAATCAGTGGTTTGATCTTGTTAAGAATACCATGGTGAAATATGGTATTCCTGAACAGGATATCTATAACTTTAATAAGACTGCTTTTAAATGGGTGTAGCCCATACAGCAAAGGTCATCACTACATTCCATCACCAAACAAGCCGCGTACGAGCTATACAGCCAGGGAATCGCGAATGGGTTACTGTTATTGAATGCATCAAAGCCCTCTGGATGGCCTCTCCCCCCTATGACCATCTCTCCAGCCCCGAGTGATAATGGGTGGACGATAATAACCTTGGAGTTTTATGGTTGAGAAAGATCTTTGATGATGATGCATCCTCCAGCTCTCTTCTGCCACACGATCTACAATTTCTCTTTGTTTTTCCCCCCCCTTTTTTTTTACGAGCAACGTTCTATGGGAAATTTTCGTGTTAATCTTGGATAGGCCTGTTAGAGTGCTACGACGTCCAACGTCTGGGCGCATGAGAGGCACAACCTTGGATTTTGAAGCCTAGTAGAAGAGGTTCCAAGAACCTGTTTATCAGTGACTCGCCCGGCAAGGTCTAGATCTACCCTTTAAAAATTCTGGCCCGGTGACTGGCAGGCTACATGAAAGCTTGGTCTTGTGATATTAAGAGACTTTAAACGAGAGTGGAACTGCTAGGTGCTCTCGGCTCTCCTCACGGTTCTATCAGG